>JASANE010029583.1:0-12804 GCA_030248225.1 Trileptium ribeirensis
TGCATGAGTAAACTTAAGCTGCGCCCCTTACCATCCTCTTTTGACAAAAGCGATTGCCATTCAGTTGTACACTGAACACAAATTTCATTTTTGCGTTAAAGAACAGAAATTAGTCCGTTTCATATTCCACACATTATAATTTGGAAATGTTCGCGAACACACTGGTGTTAAAGCACAGGGACCGAATTGCATTCGCTAATGGCGTTATGGAACAGAAAAATGTCGAAATTGGATACGGCTGTTGAAATTCGAGTTTTGTTCGCTAACAACGTTTTGTACAGCAATACGTTGTATTGCCACGTTACTCGTTCAGTTACGTATTGCTTTCGTGTTCATGGTGAAAACTGGAATTGACATTGAACTGAGCCTAGGAACAACCAAGTAATTTCATAACTGAGCAGTTATAAGGAAATTTGATGGCTTTCCAACTAAAGTCCCCCTTATGAGAAAAGGAAAAAGCCGTTTTGCAATAATCAGTTTTGTAAGTTTGCTACGAATAGATTTATTTTCCGAGAGTTAGTTGCAAAGCGCCCCGTTTAGAAACTACTGTCATGCCCGACATCGTTGAGACCTCAATTGGGGGGTATTTGCCCGACATCGTCTGGGCTCTCCATTCGCTGAAAATGTTACCAGGCCCCCCCTGGTCCCGAACCGTGGGACACCCGATTTTGCCAGGGGCATTTTTCCAGGAGAAAAACGGTTAAAAATCATGGCAGTAACACTGCCAAAATGGTTTTGATAGAGAGAAAAAGCGATTTTGAAGCAAATTTTGACAAAATTTGCGAAATTTTTTTGCTTCAGAACGGGATTTTAGTACAAATTTTGATCAAATTTTATGTGCGTTGTACCAATTGGAAACAAAAAAAATTTTCGAAGAGGCGTTGAACCGTGGGAGCCCAAAATTTTGCAGGGGGCATGAACCGGGGGTACCTGATGTTAAGCAGGGGGCCCCCACCCCCAATTTGGAGAGCCCAGATCGTTGAGACCAATTTCGCGAAATGGGGATATTTCGAATTTATCCCGAATCAGGTTCGAATCGCTAGCTTTGAAAAATTACTCAAAATTTGCTGAGGAAACTTAAATATTAAATTGTCTCAGTGTCATTTTACTGAAATTGCTAAAATAAACAGTGTAACATTTTCATAGATACAATTTATTAAGTCTACCAGCGTTAGGAGTTGGGAAAAATCGAACAATTTTTGGTTTCAGTAATATGCCGAACATCTTACTGGGACCTTAGGACAATTCTGAGTGAGTGAAGTCGTGTCTAATCTTCGGACGCTACGGTTCACATGTGTATATACCAAAGAAAATTGTCACATTTAATAGGGAACATAAATTACAGGAGTTTCTGAACAGAGACGACGTCACAGGCAAGTATGACATGTGCCCCGCACGCTGATCTAATTGTGGACATTCTATCCATGGTACTGTTCGAATACCCGTCCCCAACGGGGTGATACGGTGCCTGTTTTCCGAAGATAATAATAGCTGACTATCATCCGGCAGAGACGAAAGTTTTCTGAACGGTATGTAGTGTCTGGTCGGAAACATATAATTAGCACTATTGTAAGACCCGGGAGGGGACCAATCCTAAATCGTGATACAACGAGCTAGCATAAATAAAATCTACTAACAGATTAAAACACCAAATTCATAATGCTTGAGGGAAACGATTGCTAATGAACAACCGAACGTATCATGTCCGAACAAAATAGGAATTAGCTAAATGATGATGATGATGAGGTAGTTTGATGTCAGATCCACGTTGACGTTCAGGATAATCGCCAACATGCTACTCCGACCAGATTGTTTTTATTTGTAGTTGTACGCAACGTAGAAAAGTTCTGTTTTGAGCTTTTTCCGAAATACAGTTAAAGATTGTGCAGCACAGCGAGTGTCCACTGAAAGACTATTCCATATTGTGTGTCCGCATGATCGAAAGCTGTTGTATTTTCGCAAAGGAATCTGAAGTCGACGTTCATTGAAGAGTCTATCGGATAAGCAGTAGTGTATTTGGCAGCTCAACAGTTCAGATGCACATCCCTGTAAGCATTGGAAGACAATTCAGGCAACCTTGTAAGCAATGCGTTGTTGCAACGGAAGCCAATGTAATTCCTTCATAACGGGGGTAATTCGGTCAAAAC
The DNA here is from genome assembly GCA_030248225.1 of Trileptium ribeirensis. Lineage (NCBI taxonomy): Eukaryota > Metazoa > Nematoda > Enoplea > Enoplida > Thoracostomopsidae > Trileptium > Trileptium ribeirensis. Next base: position 2,148 of record JASANE010029583.1, read on the forward strand.
GACGTGTAAGCGTGACAATACGGGCAGCGGTGTGCAGCACTCGTTTAAGATGTTCAAGAGACGACAGTGGCATGTTGCAATAATCAATAAATGGAGTTGCAAATAACGAATGGTTGTAGTTGCCGTTTCACGATTAAGGCGCTGTCGTATACGCCTAATTTCGGCTAGCTGCCAGGAAGATATTCGGTTCACATTCAGGATATGCCGTTGAAATGTCAGTTCTTGATCAATTGTTACACCAAGAAATTTGATGTTGTCAGCTGGGGATAAGCAATGACCATCAACCGTTATCTGGCATGTAGACAGTCAATGCTGGAATTTCTGTTTATAACAGTGAACACCGATTTCGAAGCATTTAATTTCAGGCGATTGTCCCTTACCCAACATACGGCTGCATCAATTGTTCGATGTAGTAGCAGGAACTGATCTACGTAGCTAGCGCTGTCAAATGGGACGTATAAGACGATGTCATCGGCATAAATTATAACACGACAGCCGCCATTCATGAGTATTCTGCCAGTGGTGCGATGCAAATGTTTGAACAAGGTAGGACCGAGGACACTGCCCTGGGGAACCCCAAAAAGTGACAGTCTAGGAGATGACGATTGTCCGCCGACAGTGACGCGACTGGAACGATTTCGAATATAGCTTTCGAACCATGCCAGACATTTGCCTACGAACGGAAAATGTTGTTGTAATCGAGACATCAGAATATCATGATCGACGGTATCAAAAGCGGCTGAAAGATCAAGCGCTACAAGGGCTGTAGCTTTGCCACACGACAAATTATCACGTATATCGTTGATCAAGCAGAGTAACGCAGACTCAGTTGAATGGTGCGGCCTGTAAGCGAAATGTGTAGCTGGCAATGGTAGGCGATTAAAGTGACGTCTATTTGTTTAGTAATATAATGTTCAATTATCTTAGAGACAATCGAGATATTTGCAACTGGTCGAAAGTTAGAAAAATCATGAACGTCCAGCGATGATTGTTTCAGCAGTGGAGTTACTATGGAACAATTCTCACTATCAGGCATTTCGCCCATAGTCACCGATAAATTTGCCAGCTTGGTAAGAACCGGAATTATTACGCAATCACATTGTTTAAGTACATACATCGGAGCCGGATCAAGTCCACATTGTTCAATGGGACAGCTGAAAAGTATCTAGGAAATGTCAGTTTCACTGGCAATTGCGACCTCATCTGTAATCGACACCACATGTTCGACACCAGGAATATTTGCTACCGGGAAATTCTGAGCGGATACGTTCTATTTTCGCGACAAAGAAAGCAGCAAAGTCATTAGGCGAATGGTGAAAAATTGGCTTTGTCGATTTTCATAGTAGGGATTTAATAAATGCAACGTACCGTGCACGTATGCAAAATAGGTCACTCTGTTATTGTTATCATGGTTATCATTATTTTACTATTATTATTCGTATCGCGTGTCCATGAGAGATTACCTTGATGTCATCGCGTTTGATACCATTCGTATGATTATATACGTAGTAATTCGAAATAGCCGTATTTATCTTGATCTTAGTTCTTTTCGTCGTTACCTAAAATTCACCGGTCTGCCTACCGGCATTTTTCCACTAAACTCAGCTGGGACTAATGCTATTTTGTTTCCCGTGTTATCCTCTTCGAGTGGTGTAGCATTTTCTTGTTGTATTTAACCTTCAGCTTGCCTGAACCGATCAATTGTGTAATACCGATCAGTTCGCTTCGGCGCCTCAACTGTATCGATTGACTTTATAATGTTCCCAATTAGTAGGGCAAGCGCAACTGCTGTACAAAAAATGTTAATTTTGTGAGTACTAGATATTGTGAATGTAGCTCACGGTATCCGTTCACCTAAATTGTTGTTTTGATACTAAATGCCAACGTTACTCATATGTCATACATTGTGCGTTTATCGTACCATTGAAGTCCTTAATGTAATCGACGAGTTTACCAATAAATGCTTAAAGAAAACCCATATGTATCCCCGTGTTACTCGATGGCATATAGCTGCTATAATGTTATGGGGTTTGAAATCGTCGCCCTGTCCGCGTCCACGTTTACGCCTCTGGTTAGAAGGTCACAATCCTCACATCCCATTGAACGATCACTAGCGTGATTAGACTGATAAAGGTTGCGAACGCAACAGTTCCTAAGGTCCAAAATAGTATAAAAATGTTGAAATTTAGGAGAGGGGAATCCACTTCTAATTTAGGTTAAACTGAGCAAAAGCGAACGACTCTCGTTAAACATCCAGTGATTGCTGGAGCCTGGTAATGTCCAAATTCACTAAATGGTAACAAATGAAGTTAAGTTTACCCCAGCGATATATATTAGTTATAATCAGATAAAACTTTTGTTTGAGACCAGTATAGGGAATAGCGGCGTGGACTTTTTGGCCAGTGAGCAGTGGGGTTCTCAAAGGTAATACCGCCTAGGCAAGTGTGCAACCAATCTGGGGGGTTCCGAACACGTCTCATGAAGCGCTCCTGCAGCTTGCTACGCTCCGTAGTCTCATGGTTCCGACCGATAAAAATGGTTAAAATCAAAAAATTTGTTTCATCCTCGTGGTTAAGATAACTGGAGTCGTAAGTGCACTGTGTTTGGAAGTTTGCAGTGCAGCAGCGTCCCGTGTGTTACACCAGCATGAAGTGAAATTAAAATGTGTGGCGTTTTCTCAGTCATACCCCTAAGAAGTGCATTTGTCCGCAGTTATTGGTTTATGTTGTATATAAATCTTTTGTCTATACAGCGTCGTGAGATAAACTAACCTTTCGTTCTTTTGCAGTGATCGGAACAGCTTTTGTGCCGTAATAAATCTGACAGCTATACTACTATTACGTACTAACAAACAAGGTGCATTTGTGTTTGCACCGTTAAACTAAAACAAATAAATGGTTACTAATTAGAGTTACGCTCAGAAATAAGTACATGTTTTTCGCGAAAAGTTCACTAACAGTTAGCGAATATCATCTGAACACATGTCAATTTTTCGCGATCGTTTCGCAAAAAATTTGCTTTTATTTCTCACCGTGACTACATTTGTCAGTTTGGCTGTAGTAATTGATATTAATACACTATTGCTTTTTCGTCTGATTTTTGCACATTTACTAGATTTGGGATATCTGTTTTCAGGCAGCGTTCAAAACAATCCTTTTACTGTGGGCGCATCCGGTCCAGCAGTACTTAATCCAAGCGCTGCTGGCATGGCGCCGAATCCCTTTGCTGCAGCTCAGCGACCGTCTCCAACGCTAAACGAAATGCGAGGTGGTGGCCATGGTGCCGTACAGTGGGGCAATCAATCTCTGGCAGCAGGGCAAGCACAAACTTCACAGTCCTTACCTGCACAACAGCTTGGTGGTGGAACAGGAATTACTCCCTATTCACCAGGAATTGGAGGAGCTCCGCATCCTGGCTGGACTTTACCGCCGCCGCTTGAGCCTTCCAACGTTGGAGGAGCCGCACCAGCAAGCGGAACGCCAACAACCGCGTCATCTACAAATCCATTTTTATGATTCATGTGAAAATGAGTACCTAAATATTATAACGAAATTACGTTCAGCAAAATGTTATCATCGCATTATGGAATCGTTTCATATTGACTGTGCACAAAACCTTTACTAACGTTGTACAACCACAAATACCTAGGCTAACGATTAGCCAAATTTTATTTGGCTATTTTGAAGCCAAAACACCACCGCGTTAATTTATTCTCTATTTCAGACATTGTAAACATATTTGTTATAACAATAATTTTTTCAGAAATTAAATGCTGTTTGACATTTCCTGGGTATATAATGAAATACGGGATGATTAGCACTGCTCGGACATAGATTTGTAAACTCTAATGCATCATTTTCCTTAGGATGGCTGCACCTAGGGCCGGATCTTGTAACACAGTCAAATCCGCCTCGTGACGTTTTAGTATAGTCGATGGCGTCCCTTGCAAAGTAAAGTGCACAGCGTAGTTAGGTCAGTACGCTTGTGCAAGCCTGCTGGGCCGTGTATTTATTTTAATAATCGACGTTGACTATTAAAGCTTATTTATTTAGCACTAGTATTACCTTTATTGTTTTGAGTTTTAACAACGATTTCTCAACAGAACACCTGGATGGTTGCCCTTTGCCTTGAAATTGCATTAAACATATCGGAAAACTAATTTTCGAGTCAGATATAGCTACCACAAATCACTAGGTAATCCTAACTGGTGGCTATGTCTGGAAGTATATTTATGCACCACATAGCACAAAACATACTGATATTTTCTCAAAGTCCCAGTACTTCAGGACACGTGACGTTAAAGCTTATGCTTATATTATGGATTATTTTACAAAACCAAGTGCTTTTTATTAGGCGGGTTTTTATATAACTTATTTGAGCTATCATATGTAGCCGAGGAAGGTCTTGTGGAAATTTTCGAGCTTTGTTCAGCTATTGGTTATCAATTTTAGAGGGCCTGGTAACAAAATGCCACAACAGCTGGGCCAGGTTAGCCGAGCTTGACATTATCGACGCGTCGGGCTGTGGCAAAATCCTGCCCTAGTTGGTACATTTTAAGGTAAATGGTACATAACAAGCACCATTGCACAAACAGCCAATACTACATTGCACATAATATTTTCATTGACTTGGCTTAAACCGCAGTTGGACCATCTAATTGATCTTTAGTAGTGAGACTATAAAACTAGCATATTAATCCGAGCCGTTAGCCGTTCTAAATTGACCTGACCCGACCTTAGCAAATGCCTGTAATATAAATGCTTTCGGTTGAATACGTTATACTAAATCAGGCGGGAGAACAGTTAAATTCCAAATTTTGCTGCAATCAAAGATCAGTCAGTTAGAATTGCTAATGCTAGCCACAGTTAAGCAAACTGTTTACCTGGTTCCAAATTTGTTTCCAGATGCAGAGTGAATTCATAAATTATATGATATACTGCTTATTTTACATTCTATAATTTTATATATCATCTGAGTAGATAGACTCAGCATTTACGCATTGTGACAGCGGAGTTTGGTTTTTTACAAAATCTGTTTTGATTGTATTATTCCCTTGAACCTTAATTTTTCAAATTATCAGTAACAGTTTAACGTATATATATCATGCTCTCCGGGAGTACTGGAATTCCGGTTCCGGCGAAAATCGTGTTCCGGCGCAAGGCAAAAATTATACCGGAATTCCGGTTTAAAGTTTTGTTTGAAATTTTCAGATTTTGCTTTATACGTAAGTAGGACACGCAATTTCACTACGAATTTTTCATCTTAACCCTGTAATAGTTTGTTAACAAAACAAAGGCACCGCTATGCTTGTAGCAGCCGTTTTACGCATTCAGATGTCTGCGGAGTATGTTAGAATTGAACCGGTCTAACTCGGCAACACAGCATGGATTATTTAGAAGTATTTCGCTGTAAGCTTGGCTAACATAAATTGCGTCAAGCACAAGGCAGTGTGCTTGAAAACTTTGTAACAACGTAGTCAAAATTTAAGTAAAGTAATACGTCTGCAGCCACAACCTGCCTTCTTGGCAATGAACTGCATTTATTAAAACTGTGCGAGCAGTATAACAGTTTTCCTCATTTATATATATATCATTCTGATCAGAAAGTAATCATTATCGTCTAGCTGTCGGATACTGGTTGTCCAACGGTAGCCTAAATAATATCTCTGTCCACTGATCAGAAAATTATAGTTTAATTTCCTTTATTTTCTTTTAGAACCAAATATACCAATAATTCCAAGTTGCCTACAGAATAACATATAACAAACGTATTTGTAGTAAATGAAGGCTATTGGAGACAGAGTGAAAGTGTTTAGTTTGCGCTCCATGTTAAGCATGTTAAGCTACAAGCGCATTCAGTTTGACACAATTTACGCAAGGCTGTATAGAGGAAGAGATTTTTTGATCTGGGGGTCAAAAACCAACATATTGATGGATAAATAAACATTATTTGCTTCCTCAGACTCTTCAAAGTTTCAGAGAGACAATAATGCCATCGCAATACATTAAGTTTAATATAAAAGTTATTTTTAATACATTTTAAATCCACTGTACCTTCATTTCTTCCTTCATCTGTTTTACTATATTTAAGTTTCGAGGACAAGGTTCCGGATCCGGTTTACATGGACGGTTCCGGTTATTTCCTGCACGCTATATATATGGCAGTTGATTACCAATTTGGTATTGATAGTTATTACCCCCAGTAAAAATGCAGCTATTACCGGTATATATAGCTTCATTTTTGGAATATTGCATTCCTTTAAATTGTTGAATATGTTAATACCATTGTAAAGGTTTTCGAGGTTTCTGGAGCCGATTATGTATTGATTCGGGCACATCTTTGTCTGAGATACGTGTTTTGGAATAGCCACTGTTGATACACTTAGTTGTCACTCTATATGCATTCTTGTGTGTTCTTAATTTGCCAAAATAGCTGATCCCAAGTTTGTTTATGATAGTCAATACATGAGTTTGGATAAGTTTCAACTTAGCCGAGCCCATGCTATTTTCAGTAGCAATATTTCATAATTTCGCTGTCACTTTGATATACTTTGTGTGCTACCAATTTTGGTCAGTGTGAACTCGAATGTTTTAGTGATGCAACCGTATGTGAAATATAAGTTGTTACACGTAGGTAGTCTTCAGTTTCATTTTAAATGGCGCGACACAGTATGATATCCCAATAACAAGCTCTGACTGTAGTTTTAAGAGCAATATCGATATAGCTGTCATAGGCGGATATCGCTGCATAACAGCACATATTATTATCCTTCAATGTCTGATTATGTTTGCTGCTCCACGTCACAAAAATTATAGCGTCCACTCTTTTGCAAACATTTTAAGTGAAACTGCAGTACCAAAGTTCAAATCTGGGATTGGGATGCTGGAAAATTGTTCTGTGGCGCCACATTGAGCTGTTTTGAAAATGGGAGTAGTCTTCTTCCGACATCAGTGGGTTGAGACAAACGTGCGTGACAGATTTTGGTATTATACTTCCATAATCAGAACTTGGTGAAACGTAGTGGAGATTGTGTGTTGTAGGGGTGAAATCTTTTAAATTCCGTCTGTGTGTGTGATCGGCCATAAGTCCAGAACGCCTTAACCGATTTTAATGATCTTGGACTCATTCGAACCGGCATAATCTATTTACCGTGTATATCCCCGAGCGTTTTTTGATTTGGGGACTGGTTCCGGGGTCAGGGGTCAAAGTGTGGGTTTTTTGCCCCATTTTAGTACCATTCACGGAAGCAAGGTTATTTGTATCCTAACTGTCGAATTTTTTTCTGGATAGTTTTATTTTATAGTAAAATTATAAATGCCGACGCCTCTTCTTTTGTTTTTCGATTAAGGCTCCGGTTCTGGATTTATGGGGTTTGGGGGCATAGCGCCCCAATGGTTCCTCGACCCAAAATTTGAAAATTTTGTTCTGACGTCTTGGGCGGCTGATAAGTTGTGCCTGGGGGTTTTGGGGCATGGGAAACTCATTGCCGGTGCCTGTTTTGCTCTGCGACCCATGGTTTTATGGGTACCCCGGTTTTTTGCCCCATGGTTCGGGGTCAGAGGTGAAAATGACGGTTTTAGTACCCTTCACGGAAGCAAGGTTATTTTTATCTTAACATTCGAATATATTTCTATGGTTGGTTTTATTTCATAGTAAAATGATAAATGCCGATGCCTCTTTTTTGTATTTCGATTAAGGCTCCGGTTTTGGAGTTATGGGGTTTTATGTATGGCACCGTCATGGTTCCCCGACCCAAAATTCAAAAAATTGTTCTGACGTCCTGGGCGGCTGATAAGTTGCACCTAGGGGTTTTGGAGCATGGGAATCTCATTACCGGTGTTAGTTTTGTTGTAACTTGTGCTGGTATTGTGCCCACATATAGCATATCGACGAATGCTATAGAGAGCTGATTTGATGTGCACGCAAAAGGCGTAGGTGTACCTATGCTTCACTACGTTCTGCAATCTCGGCAGAGTTAGTAGTTAAGATTAGTTAGCATTGTTTTTTATCGTCTCGAAGTTGGCCCAGTGAACGAGTTGCGATTTGTTAGCCGTTAACCAAATAGGTCCATATTTTGACCCAGCTATTTTGGAAGCCCGACTACGCCATTTAGTGAATCTGAACTGGAACGACGTGGACCGGTCTGGACTGGACTGGAGATAAAGTTGCATCACTAATGAATATATTATAATAGTTTGTTTGCAGATTCTGCAACTATTGTTGAATATGTGCATATTAATCTAAAGCTCAATTCGAAATCGCTACGGAGTTCGCACTTTTAATAATTAACGATAAACCTTGAGTGTCCAAAGATTTTACTAGATTTCTCAACATTTAGTTGTTGCCTACCGCTGGGTTTACCCCAGGTAATAGTAACTATTAATATTTCCTCTGCTGCTGCGTAACCTTTACAAAATCCGGGTAGTTACGCTTCCGTGCATGGTCGAGTGGTCTAGCGCGCTGTCCCGTCCTACCAGTCCAGAAAATGATTGTTCACCTCCCGTCGTCACTTAAATTTTTTATATTTGGACTCGTTTTTGTTCCAGGCAAATAAATGATGCTTCTAACATATAAAATCATTATTGAACTAACATGGCACTAACAAAAGGTGATTGCAGTATTTACCATACCGTTTATTATATATATTGATGTGAATTGATAAACGATGAATTTATATGCGAAAGTCGAGACCATGCAGGTTTACAAATATTAACGAGCAGAACTATGGAAGCATAGAGTACAATATAACAGGCGTCAGGTTGACACAAAATTGTAGAAACCCAACGATCTGTGCGAAGCATGTAGTTAAGGTTTTCTCTCTCAAGCGCTAATGGCTGTTTGGGCTGTTGCTTTAGGTGAGGCCGCGGATGTAGCATAACCATTGCTTATTTGTATATACATATTATTATAATGTCTTGTCAGAGGGGGTGTAATTGCATATAGGAGGTTTTAAATCTTACAGTGCAGCTGGTAATACTATCTTAACCCGGCACTTATTCTATTCCTGGAAGTGTTTGACATGATTGCGTAATCATCTCTCAGTAGCATCGTAGATTATGTAAATGTGCATTTGATTTGTTGCCGGTGATAGTAAATTTCAATATTCACATATATTCTTATATTTCAGCAAAAGCTGAAGTACCATGGCTACCGTGTTTAAATTTGGATTCAATTTTTTTCTAGAGCCTGGTGGAATCGTTTAATCATGCATGGTGATACAAGGGCGGGTTATAGCTTGTATGTAAAAGGACCTCGCTGTCCTACAATGCGTATACCGTTAAGTTGCTTGAGTGTCGTAGGTTAGTCATGGGTTCCTACTTAAAATACTCAAAATTATACAATGTTATTCGAGGTTGCAATTTGACCACAGACCATGATATTGTCAGCAGTTGAAGTACCAGCAAACTTAATTTCGAAGGTTGAAGTACCAGCGAACCAGTTGACGTACCAGTTGACGTACCAGCGTACCAGAAGTACCAGCGAACCTAATTTCGAAGGAATTTCGAAGTTGATTTTTTGCTCTCTACTATTTTAAGTCAGTTACATTTTCGCAACGCTGAGACAGTTAAACTGACTGTTAGCCCTATTGTTTTCGATTATTCTATTATATCTTGAGAAAATTATCTGTAATTAGCCAATTTTTGTCGCAGGAACGTACTGACATTGCCAAATTTCAGCACTATACTACTAGTTATAGTTCTTCGCTTCACTCGATGGCGCTCAGTATTCAGTAACAGACCAAATTGGATTGAATTTATGCTTGAAACTAACTATATTTAGGTTTTGATTGAAATGCTGCATAAAGTCAAGTTACACTGATGTACAAAAAGCTGCTAGTGCTCATTGTACCACGAAACAACTGAGATCGCAAATGACGTCCTTTCCCCATCTCACTATTCAAACAACGCATGAAAATAAACTATATTTCGGTTTCGATTGAAATGCTGCATAAATCAAGTTACTATGAAGGCAATGAGCTGCTAGTGCGCATTGTGCCACGAAACAACTGAGATCGCAAATGACGTCCTTTCCCCATCTCACTTCAAACAACGCATGAAAATAAACTATATTTCGGTTTCGATTGAAATGCTGCATAAATCAAGTTACGCTGAAGGCAATCAGCTGCTAGTGCGCATTGTGCCACGAAACAACTGAGATCGCAAATGACGTCCTTTCCCCATCTCACTTCCAACAACGCATGAAAATAAACTATATTTCGGTTTCGATTGAAATGCTGCATAAATCAAGTTACACTGAAGGCAATAAGCTGCTAGTGCTCATTGTGCCACGAAACAACTAAGATCGCAAATGACGTCCTTTCCCCATCTCACTATTCAAACAACGCATGGAAATAAACTATTTCGGTTTCGATTGAAATGCTGCATAAATCAAGTTACACTGAAGGCAATAAGCTGCTAGTACTCATTGTGCCACGAAAAAGCTAGATCCACAAATGGACGTCCTTTCCCCATCTCGACTTCAAACAACGCATGAAAATAAACTATATTTCGGTTTCGATTGAAATGCTGCATAAAAATCAAGTTACATTGAAGACAATAAGATGTAGTACTCATTGTACCACGAAACAACTTGATTAATTGGTTCCCCCTTTCCCCATCGTATCATAACAATATGAACTGAACCGTAACGCAAACAA
>JASANE010029584.1:0-38835 GCA_030248225.1 Trileptium ribeirensis
ATTTAAGTGGTTGCGCAGTTATATCGGGGCCTCAGTCGGCCTCAGAAGCTGTGCAATCAGGGTGAGTACGGTTCAGCCGTTTATTTGTTTAAAGTGTGTAGCATTTGTAATCTGTTGCAGTGTAAGAAATAAACTATATTCGATATAAGTGGTGACACATTAAGGCCTTTGGATTAAGCTTATAAAATAGAATATCCATTGGATATCTCAGTGGAGAATTTTTGTATTTGGTGTAGTTTGTGTGTAATCTACGGTGGTACTAAACACCCCCTAGGACCACTTAGGCTACACTTTAAGCTCTAAAGAAATCAGTCGCAATGAATAATTTTGAGATAGTACATTGAAAAAATATGCCAGTCAATTACTGACCATGGCAATACTTGCATCGAAATAGTGCAATTCTGCAAATACATATATATACTTCGATAAATTGTCTAATTTTAATGTAGCTGTATGTATACACTGGCGCATCCATAAATTTATTACCGGGAGATGCTCGGACACTGAGTAATCATGGATTAAATATTTTCTAACATTTTTATAAATTTCATTTTTAATTTTTGCCGGTTTGGTTACAAAGTCTGACGAGGCACGCAGGGGCTCCGCGCCAGTTTGAATCCGTTACTGTATATGTATGTGTAAAATGGTTACTTTAAGGAATAACTTACCTATTAGAAGTAATAGTCATATAGTAAGCTTGATTGTTGATATCCACTTTTTCGCCAGACTGCTCGATAAATTGTACCACTGCTTTGTACGCACGAATAGTACTAGCACCCTGTATTGTTTCTTGGAAATGGCTATAAATTGGTGACTTCGACAGCGATTCGATGCGACGAAGTTGACGTGAAGCGGCAACGTAAATCCTCTGCAAACAAAAACTGTGTATAATCACTGCAAAAATGAGCTTGTTTAAAAAGAAATTTAAAATTTAAAATTGCTCAATGATTTAAGTCAAATAGTTCTTGCAAGAGCAACAATAATTTAAGTTCCCGCAAGCATTACTGCACATCATGAATTAAATATTTAATATATCGACTGTCAGCTAAACAAAGATTGAGCGTGGAATTCTGCATATATGCATGTCTGTCAGTCAGTGATTTGCTCAAAATTGTGCAAACGTGTACCGCAGGTTAAAAGAATGTGATAGCACGAGTTTGACTGAGCAATAAGCGCAGCTATACACGCAAAGCGCTTGCCACAAAAAACGATGGCCACGAGTGATTTGTACACTAAATGATGACTGGCATACCGCAAAATTATACGATAATGTTAAGTCACAGTTGCTATATGAGCAGATGTAACACATGTATCTTTGTGGTTACAAGTACAATAGCAAATAAATATGGAATAATCTAAACGTGGTAACTGTCACATTTTGGCTTTACCTGAACAAAAAAATATGCTATCATCAGGGGAACTCCGACTACAGCGAATATCGGCGTGACAGCGATAATAACGATCAAGTTGACCAGCACTTCTACAACCATGTTTAATACTTCAGGCATGTTTGTTGGTAAATCGTTGTCCACTGTATCAACATCCTAAATACAGTATGCCATCTTTATTTAAGGTGCATTAACACGTCAAACTTTTTGCTTAATTTTTGCTTAAAATCTGAGCTCAAAATGTGATCAAGATTTGACTGTTTTGTAATAGCAAAATGTTCTAAATCAAAATGCTTAAAAATTTGAGTTCACATTTTGAGGTCAATATTTTTCAAGTTTTATTGATTATTCCAGATTTGCTAAAGCAATATGCTAGAAAGGTCTGAACAGTGTTCATACGTTCGAATTCACCGAAAATACATAAAGTTTTCAAATTTTAATCAAAAATTTGATTAAAGTTTGAGCTGAAAATGTGAGCAATAAATTTCACGTGTGAACAACTTTAATTATGGAAAATTTCTATTATTACTTCAGTTGAAAATGTAAAAAATGTTGTAGAAGACATGCACTATAAATCATAGTAGCCACATACAAAAAATTTGACAGAGATGATAAAAACGGAAATTTAAAACCAAAAACAGGAAGGCGCTAACAAAACGGGAAAAACAGGAAAATTGTCAACGAAAACTGGAAATCAATTTTGGTTTGTCCGCATCGTTACCGTTAATAAGTCAAAAACAGAACTCTATACAAAATCCTTTTATCGAGAACTACAACATTACGACAAATTCAAGGACCAACAATATTAGTTTTGGCACATTTTCAATTAGTTATACCAAGAGTGCATTAGGGTTGCTCGGAGCCCCCAATTTCTGTGGGGGGTCGGTTTATACGCAGCTGCCTATAAAGCGACCACCCAGAAATTGGGGAGTCCGAGCTACCCCCCCCCCAGAAACTGGGGGGTCAGGCCGAAAACGCCCGTATCATCAAACATGGGCTAAAGTGTGAGTGCAGGGAAGTGTCATACTCTTCACTAATGCACTCTTGGTTATACGTAGAGTGCTAGAGGGGTTGTCTATATCTTTGGCATTTTTGGGAACTTTTACATAGTGAACATTAAAAACTATGTGCTAAATACGAGAAATTTTGTCTGAGAACTTGGCCATAATACTGAAATTGATAGCTGAAAAATTGTGGTAGCCCTGATCAATTAATCTACGGCTGAACTGTCGGCATATAAATTATTTAAATTTTATTAGGTCAACGTTGTATGTGTCGATTTGGGGCAGGAATTACCCCTAATAGACGGGCCCTCTCAAACCAAATGTACCCCATAAACGCTCCGGACGCCGGAAAAGAACAGCGGTAATTAGCGAAAATAGATTGAAAAAATTTGAAAACATGCGGAAAATTAGAAAAAATTTATTGCAAATTCGCAAAAATTGGAGAAAATTTTTGCAGAATTGAGAAAAATTTTGAGTTCCTGAATGAATATTTCAAAAATGTGCCTATCCCCTGGCCTCCACTCTTCCAGCCCCCTTCAAAGAAGCTTCCCTCCGCCGAGACCATCTGTCCTCCTGAGCCGATGGGCCTTCGACACCTGTGATCTAAACATGAGTTGTTAAAATCGTCATAGTTAGTTACACTCAAAACATGACAAAGCTTCAGATATTAAAAAATATGCACATGTACACAATTAGCTTTATCAGCAACGAATTTCCATAATACCAAATATGCTACAAATAATTGCGGTTACAATGCAAAAAGATCTCTACCACGTCGAAACATTGTTGTCGCACAGTTGGACAGGCTTGCTCTAAAACACAATGACTCTGACTATTGAAAGCTATTCAATCAATGCAAATAAATGGCCAGCTTTCGTGGACAAATCCTGCCCATGTTCCTAAAATAGATTCCCCAAAATCACAGTTTGTTTACTCGCAGACTATAAGAAAATCTATAAGAGTAGTGCTCGCAATGATTGACTGATAACAATAATAAGCCTCACGTTCCAAGGAGTATGTTTCACAACTTACCATTTTGCGTTAAACTAGATTCATTTGTCAAGATCAACATCTATAGGCATAACAACCAACAGCATAATTACGTACTTATGCACCTTGTCTGATAAATACGTTTGGCTTAAGCTAGTTTTGAAGACTGTATTTGATTTGTAAAAAATTTAAGCAATATAATACTGTTTTAAAATATAAAGTGTTGCCTACATTAAATTCGTGAATGGTAGAAACTCAACCACTTTGTGGGCAGAAGGTACCTTAGAAAAAACTGATCACTTCTATCCTCAAGAGATTTCGTTACTAGTCGAAAAAGTATACAGTTCAGCTTTCTGTTTAAAGTTAATATGTCCAATTTAAAAATAAACAAATATTCTGTGAAAAATAATTTCTCTCTATTTCTATTTTTATTTGAACGAAATATAATTTACTCTTCCAAATCGGTTTAAGATTCGTCCGATGGGTGTAGTATCGAAAAATGCCATTGGTGACCGGAGGATATTATGAAGCATACTGCTGTGAAGCCGTTTCGATGCTCGTACTGTGAAATATGCTAGTAATAACGCAGCACACAGAATCGATAGACCTATAATAAAATTACAATCGTCAATTGTTAAAGTGGCACACATAGCAAGATAAAATATTTGTTTAAAAATTTTAAAACTTAACGCTTCGATACTATTAATAACTTAAGATCTTGGTAAAAACGCAAGGCCTATGAAAGCAAGATAAAATATTTGTTTAAAAAATTTAAAACTTAACTACGTTACTATTAATAACCTAGATCTTGGTAAAGCGGAAGGCTTATGAAAGCAAGATAAAATATTTGTTTGAAAATTATAAAACTTAACGCTTCATTACTATTAATAGCTTAAGATCTTGGTAAAAACGCAAGGCCTATGAAAGCAAGATAAAATATTTGTTTAAAAATTTTAAAACTTAACTACGTTACTATTAATAACCTAGATCTTGGTAAAACGGAAGGCTTATGAAAGCAAGATAAAATATTTGTTTAAAAAATTTAAAACTTGTTACTATTAATAACCTAGATCTTGGTAAAAACGGAAGGCTTATGAAATCGGCTGCAGGATGGGTGAACAATTTTATTTAATATTTAGTTGAGCTATATAAAATTGATGTCTGATATATACTAGCAGAGTATCTTACGAAGTATGGTGCACATGCGTATTTTACGTGATTTTGGTCATATATATTGAAAACGTCAACTGGAAATTTACATAGCGTGTTCCTGGTATGTCAATTCATTCCTATACTGCATGTTCATAAAAATTAAATTAATAGATTAGAAGAGCGAAGGCAACTAACACTAATAAAATTTTACATTACTGTAATAAATTCAAATTCTACTGGTTTTTATAAACGCAACAGAGTATATATTAATTTCAGAATCTGTCATAACTGTGTATCAGACAGTCACGCTGATATAGCTAAACTCTTAGGTTTGTAATATGTACATACATCTAAGCCAAGCTAATAATGTACAAACACACAGGAAATCTACGCATAAGTACACACATATTATTGTAACCAAATTCTTGCTTTTCAAACGAGAAGCTACTTATATCATAAGGCTCTGTGATACCGTGCATGTTTATCATTATTATTTTTTGTAAGCTATCAATACGTTTTGTAACGTTGAAGGCTAATTTCTGACATTTCCAGACGTAGTTCAACATGATGAACAACTACCGATAATACTACTGTCCTAAATTCAGGGTTTATTTCGTTTTTCCAGTTTATAATGTATAGATAGGAGTGAAAGGTCTAGACTGAATACTAAGTTAAATTTTGTTCATGTTACAGCCATTATACCATTTTTTCTTCTTAATGAAAAAAGTTAATAGATCAAGACTAGTCGCCTGGCAAGGCTGAGGTTTAGCGCAGACTCCAACCACGCTTTCGGCTATGCTCGTAAACGAGCATGTGGTTTGTTGCATACGTCCACAGGCGCCTAACAAGTCTTGGTTATGTTCGTAAGTGACGTTTTCTGCCGAACCATATAGTTTAGTGCCGTCTTTTTGACTTTTTGCAAATAGTTTGTTTGCCTTTTTGTTTTGCAATCTTACGGCTGTAACAGTAGTAACTAGTGATTTAGAGTTTCAAGCAATCGTGTGTTAGTTGTGTTTGTTAGGTGAATATAATATGAAGTTAAGATGATGACCATCATGTAAAATCAGGCAAAATTAACTGGTACTGTGTGCCGGTAATTACTGGAGTGGATTTGTATTACGGAATAAAATACAAAGTTTGGAATATTTCCGTCGCCGAGATACTTTCTGAAATGGTGACTTGTTTCAAGTAATTAGTGATTTCATAAATTGCACTAATTACAGTAATGATTTTGTTTTTAACATTATTTTTTAACGTCAGTAGACAGCTATTATTGACACGACCACTCTAAAATCGTAATTTTAGATTTAAATGCGTGAGTTGCTAAATGTTTGTTATGAACAAAATCCCTTCGATGTACGGTGTTTAAATGACCTCTGAACATATGAATAATCTGAATTTTAGGATAAAATAATATGGGCAATATTATTTGCTAAATGGATTCGCCGGTTACCCAGAAATAATTTATAACATGCATGTAGTTAGATGGCCAAGGCACCAGCGTGTTTACGACCAAAACCCTCCCCAGTTTAATTTAGCGAATAAAAGACACTTTGAACGGCGTACAAATTATTTTATCTTGTGTAATTAAGAATAAGTAAACGTTCTGGTTTCAAAAGAACTTGGTGTTTCAATAGAGTAAAATCGAAAAATGGTCATCTGTAAAACCAGAAATGCGGTTTCCGAACAGATTCAGATAGAGCGCGAGGATTGATGTGTTGTACCGTAGACCGGAACTCGTATACAGAAAGCCTATATAGTAACCGTGGTGTATATGCTTAGAGGAAAGCACAACACAGAGCGTGGATCTTAGGCTTAGTGGATCTTAGGCTTAGGCTCCCTTATATAAAATGTGAAGCTTAGACTAAGACTTAGGCTTAGGGTGCTGGTAGTTGTATATCTTGGTCTTCACGTATTAGGCTGCTGTAGAGGCTGTCTCTACACGAGTCCTCCTTAGACCTATTAAGATATCATTAATCGTTTAAGCAACCTTAATGAGATGTAATTGCCCTTTATACACAGCAACTACATAAATCACAATAAATTTAAGCGTTCGCAAAGCAGCGTGAACAAAAACTTTAAAATATGTAATATGAGCATTGTTATCGAACGGAAATTTTTTTTTCACTTTTGGGGAACTATTACCGTAGCCATATATTAAATAAACCAACATCGTTGTCCAACATATAACGTCGCCAGAGATGAGATTGACATTCTCGAACTTAGCACTTCTGAACTTCAGCTATTATAAATACTGAGCTTTTACTAAAACAATGAATGCTGTTCACCTTCAGCAAAGCATTTGATTGATAAAATTTGGTATAAATTTATATAACTTATCACCGAGTAAGCTGTAAACGTAATATATAAAATTTTACAGAAACTTTGTATTGTAGGGAAACAAACATATATCGTGGATGACATATCCATTTCATCATTATGTTGCTTCTGATTAACATTACACATATTGGGTCTTTCGTAAAATGCATAAAAACCCATTTATTACAAGCACGTAACATTCTAAAGAGGATGATCACCTTGCCCTAGACCGAGGCCAACGTAACCAATGAGGCGCTCGGTAACACTCATTGCTGCAACACGAGAAGTTACATCGGAAATAGCCGTAACGCCAGACAGATTCGATGCAACCAATGCTAGTGAGCTGGAAGATGACGCTGCCACAGTGGACATATCGTTACTCCATTCTGACAACCAAACGCTACAATGTGATATATAATATATTTACAAATAGAAATAATATGTTTACAAATAGAAACAACTTATATGTTTAACATCTAGTAAGATATGATGTACTCAAAAAATTTTAGTGTCGTGTAGGCAGTATATGCATTGGATATAAAGTCGATAAGCATCAATACCCTCATATGTCCTCGAAAATCTATTTTGCTATGTTGTTGCAATACAGCATGCGATTCTGTTTAATACATTCATTTAAAAATTAACCAATGCGCTCAGATAAGTATTAAGCAACTTAGCATTGCATCTTTCTATACGTAAGAGATTACTAAAGGCGTGTTGACACACTTAAACTTTTTGCTCAAATTTTGAGCTCAAAATTTCAGTTCAAAATTTGATCAAATTTTGACGGTAATTTTTAAATAAAAATTGCGATATTTAAAAATTTGATATCAAAATTTAAGCTCAAAGTTTTTCAGGTAATACATCTTGTCCATGGTTGGCTACAGGAATATTCGTGAAAAGTTTGAACAGTGTTCACACGTTCAAACTTGCAAAAAAAGGCAAAAAAAGATGCTCTCAAATTTTGATTAAAATTTGAGCTCAAAGTTTGATCAAAATTTGAGCAAAAAGTTTGAGCGTGTGAACACGCCTTTAGTAATATTCTGCAACGAAAAAGTTACTAACCATTAAGAGTTGTAGCTTCAAATATTCTATTTAAAGCAGTTTTATCTGGAACACCAATGAAATAACGATTCCAATAAATCCATAAATTTAAAGAATCACTTCAGAGACTTTTCTGTGTCATTTGTACAGAAAATATATCCTGAAAATCTTTGTGGCACATTTTAAATATTAAATGCCTCGATCAGCGAATCCTCAACTGTCATAACAACATATTTTTATGTAATTATTTGAAAAGTGATTACAAGGAGGACAAAGTTTTTGTTCAACTATATTAAATTTATAGCTAAATTTAATATATATTTAACTTATATATTAAATAAGTTAAACATATATTATATTAACTTATTTAATATATGTTTAATATAGCAACAACAAAATAGGTGAATTTCAAATTCTAAATCCGAAACATATATCAAATAAGCATATATTTAAACATGCTATAATTAATGAGTTATATGTGGAAATGTGTCTGAATGGTCGACGTCCCATACTTAGTTCTGACACGGCCAAAGGTAGTAGAAACACATCTTTGTTACAAAATAATAGTATTAAGGGCTTTTCTTATCTATAAAAATGTTTATAAATTATAACACAAATTGCGTAATTTCTCGAATTTAGTGCAGTCAAGGTCAAACGATAGTTGTGAATGTAAATGATTTTACATAAATAAATAGCTTGTTGCATACTTGCTACCAGCACGGAACGCATTTGTTGTTAAGTAACCCAAAAGGATAAGCAATGATGCAATGTAACCAACAGCTTTAATGTAAAGTACGTAAACGGTCCACTTAACCTGAAATAAGTATAGGATACAACGCAAATAGTTGCATCTGAGAACCTCAAATATTATTAAACTGATCACAGAGTTAGGTACAATATAGTCAAACTGCTTCTTTAATAAAATATATAACTAGTAGCTTGTCTCATCGCCACGGTGGTGAATGCTAAGTGTTAAACATGTAAATTATAGAGGCGCGCCCAGGTATATTGAGCATCAATTTACAAAATGATCCGAATATCAGCCATGTTGATATAATGGTTGAGGAGAAATACCCACTCTTTTCGTATTTAGGGACCCATTATGTCCAAATGCTTAAAGGATGAAGTGATCTGCAAGTTTATACCAATAACACTCATATAGCTTAAGCGGTTGAGGAAGAATTGTCCTTAAATTCCTGTCCCATTTAGATCCTGCCTCCTATATGAGTCACGTAGCAAAGCATGATACACAGCTTTATAGAGCTTTTTGGTCTCACAAAATCCGCCTAATTTGGCTAAGATATATTCACCATTTGTCAAGATACAATCGATAATGTGTTTAGTCGGACCCCGTTTGACCCGACCCGATTTGGCGAAATTTTACGAAAGAACCGGAACAATTGACCGGAAGAATTTGGAATCCGTGTTTTCATCTAAGTAAAAGGCACAAATAGAGATTTGGGGCTTTCGAACGAGCGATCGCACAAGTCAATCCGCCCAGCCAAAGTTCAGTTATGAAGTGTCATCCGGAAAAAACCCCAGAAACGGGCACCGTCGAAATTTACCACTGTGGCAAGTGATAACACTTTGCTACTCTCGGTCCACTCACTGCACTCCGAATTCAAAAAAGAATCAAACCTCTGTTTTACCAACCGCTGAACTAACAATTCGAATTTCCGCCCGCAATAGTTAAACGCTTAGAAGTTATTTTATTTTAATACATGTAGTGAAACGAACCTGGTTTAAATCATTCTTCAAACTTAGGCATATATGTGGATACCTGACACATGCAAGTTTAAAACTTCCTTTGGTAATTGAAAACTGGAGAGAACAAACAAAAACCACGGGTACGGACACGATTCCTCAGTTTTCCTAAGTGGCGACGCCCGTGACTAATCATAAAATTTAATGTCTAATATTATTCTTACTGTCGTCCATAAACCGATCATCTGCAGTAATAACAATCCACAATACGGGGGATCATGGAGAACCACTAGAATTTTCGAAAATTTTTTATATTTGTTGCGGAAAGATAAATGAATACTAGTTTAATATTGTCTGTTTATAATATAAAAATTGTAATTGGACAAACCAATTTTTGAAAACTACAATCTGAATTTGATCAAATCTAATAAAACAATAAAAGCAAATGTTCGTGGCCACCAGAGTAAGCCACAATTCCTAAACGCCATGCCAGCTAATGGCTGCGGTAATAATTCCAGCTTTCCACGACCAATCTATGTCTGCTAGACAAACTTCAGCATTTATAAAATTAAATTTTCAACTATGGTAGGGGTATTCTAATTTTTAGTCTCAGTCGTTGTTGTCGAATTGCCCTCAGTACATGGCGACCAAACTGTATTGCGATAGTGCGGTTAAATATCCGACAATTGACCAGTAATTGATCATAACCCACGACCTTTCCGGATTCCGCTTGTTTTCTTAGGTTCACAACAAAACAATTTAGATGATTTGAGATGATTACTATTGCTTCACAGTTATTTGCCCGCACACTCCTTTAGTTAAGAGCCTAGAATTTGGCACTGATGTGATATTAAACTGCAAACTTTACAACCTGCTGTGGTCCGTTACTCTAAAGGTAAAGCACTCAAACACTCGTTAGAAATTTCACGTTACGTGTTATTTTCTACATCCGACCTCGTTAGGTGTCATAACACCCTGTACCATAAAATGCATCGATATATTTTAAAATTCTACGCAACCCAAAACAAGGCATAACTGACGAGTGGCTTATACATTCATTGCAACTGCAGTTGATCATAGTAAAGTTAAAAATAAACCGTACGCTACACAAAATTTCTTACAGAATACGCAAAGTTTGTATTAAATAATACGGCTAATAAATCTTGCAACAAACCCTTCCAATATCAGCCGACTCGTCTTCAATTAGCGTCACTCCAGCCGCAGGCACTGTTTCGTCCACCATAGCGGGCGCTTCAGAGCTAAGTGTGCTTTTCTGACGACTTGGTGTTGGTGATTTCAGTAGAGTTGACGACGATTTCCGCCTACGACAATGAGTTTCGCTTCGAGTTGTCGTAAGAGTTCCGTCTAATTGAGAAGTTTGGCTGTCCAACTTACGTCTGTGGTATCTTCTATGTGGAAAGCAATAGAATAATACAAAATTCAGCGCAGTTTGGTACATATCGAAAGAGCATTTGCGTCGTGGTTTCATACTGTTTTAGAGACATATAAACTCAGCAGCTTTTCATGTGCAAAGCATTAGATGTTAAGGCGAGTAGTTACAACAGTTGCCGTGATTGGTCTGCTACGTAAACTAATATTTACGGCTTTAAAATTTTAAGCAGCAGTACAATGCTAATACTTTTATAATACAGGTAAGGTAGAGACGCGTTTTGTTTGATGCGTATTTGAAACATTTGGCAGTGCCAAAAACACGCTCATTTAAAAACATTATCATTTTTACGTATTTCTGCGGTTTATTCCGTTGGAATGAAAAATTTCGCTTAGTTCGGGCACTTAGACCGATTTTATACATTTGCAAAGAATATCAAAAATTACAGAAAGATATTTTCTGAAAGTAAAACAACTGCTTTGGCCGCCAAATTGTCAGAAATACAAAGAATTTGCAATATATGCGTTTGGACACTCTGTAGTGCACAATCTTGGTAATTCCTTTGCTGTTTCCTGAATTTGGCACAATCACATTACCTATATATTCGGGGTTGTCAGTTTGTTGGCGTGTAATATATGCTCTACATGAGAACCCTGTAAATCGTTTTTAAATTCCCTTGCATAATAAATGCTAAAAACTCAATTGCCTTGTTCAAGAGTCCATAGTAGTGTAGCACGACATGCATGCCACATACAAGTGCAGCTTAACTTGATGTAGCGTTGAGACCATGAGGCTAGTAATAATTATCAGTTTTATGTAGCAAGCACTCTGGTGTAACGAACAAGTGAAACTGAAATGAGATCAGCTATAACTCTTTCTATACCCTACAGATTAATATACTCTGTTTTATGAAATACCATAAAAACCATTATTTAAAACCATAAAATGGAATTAAATAATGCAATAAATTTAACAAATTGTGAAAAATCGCAATATGTTGAGTAATCAAATGGATGACATCATGGATGTGGAGTGCTGAACAAGTCAATTTTGACAAAGCGCATGTGCGAGCTGGTTGCGGAATTTAGTATAAAACGGCGCATGCCTTCTTCAGAATAGCTTAATCTCTCCTTAAAAGTGTCAAAATAGCGGGACGGTATGCATATTGAGGGAGAATAGAGGAAATGTCATAACCTCAAATTTTTACCGTCACAAATACAGAGTTGGATTTGTACATGATCGGCTGGCTCCCATCTAATTCTCCTGCTGATTAACAAGTTCGCTAAATATGAATCTTTAAAATATTATACTGTTATAAAGTTAATATCTTGTCACATTACAATATAATTCCCTGCTGGACAAGTGCTAATGTTTCTTAAGATCGCATACGCAACCATAGATTTTAGTAGATAATCTTACTTATTATCTGCTCACTCAAAATTGAGATTTATTGTTTAATAGCCTGGTGCGAAGAGTTGTGCGTATAATGTTTTATAGATGTACTTACTGCATGAGGCTACATACACATTGTAGATGTTGAGCAAAGTTAGGTAGTGTAGACTTAAGTTACGTATGCCATTGGCACGATAGGAAATGATTTTGGTCTAAGGGAGATTTTAATAACGTCCCTTTTTGTAAAAGTAAGAAATCACGTTTGATTATGTAGGTACCTTAATCTTTTGGAGAACTGTAAAATTTTAGATAAACCCGCTCAGCAATTAGATGATTTTAATTCCTGTAATCAAGAGTGCATTGGGGTAGAGTGTGACACTTCCCTGCACTCATGTATTAGCCCTTGTTTAATGTCGCGGGCGTTTTCGGCCTGACCCCCTCCAGAAACTGGGGGTCAGAGCATCTCGACCCCAAGAAACTGGGGGGGCAGGCCGAAAATGCCCGCGACATCAAACACGGGCTAATACATGAGAACAGGGAAGTGTTATACTCTTCCCTAGTGCACTCTTGCTATAATGTTGAAATTTGGCATGAAATATCCATCTCCGTAGCGTTTCTCTGAATACTGTCACAGGCAAGGTGCCTTAGGCCGCATGAAGCGTTAATATTTTAGCCAAATCCGTTCACTGATAACCCAGGTACAAAGCTAATTTCTCGAAAATGTTTTTAAATAATGGAAGTTGTGGTATAATTTAGCGTATTAATTGTTACATAATGTAAATCATACCATTCCAAACTTTTGCTAAGTAATTAATGTTACTAATGATTATTAAAATATTGATTGGTGATTTTAGGCACTCTATGGCGATGTTTTGGCGACATTTTATTATTACCTTATTTATTGATGTTATGCACATCGCAGTATAAATATATTTTCAAAGTGATGCATACAATACATAAAACCGGCATGATTATCTTTGAGGTCAGGAACACAGTATCAAACTTAGTTTATGCGGGAACTAAAATCTGTTATTGACTAGTAATGTAATTCCGTTCACGCAGCCATGTCCGGTTTCGGACGGGTCAGGATCTTCACCGGTCCTGCCGACCCTTGTTCAGATTAACTCTGTGGCAATACTCGGTTACCAGAATATCGGGGTTAAAGAAAGAAGTCTAGTTGGCCAACGGTACCCCGTTTGACTGCTAGCCCGTCTCCTAAAACGCGACTCCTCTTCACTGGACCAACACCGATTCTCAGATTTTTACAGATAACTCTGCAATTCTGCAATGCTGACTGCGTAGGGTTGCTAACAATGACGACTGAAATGTAAATACGCAGCTACAACTATATATACGTACTCACACTACGGTGAGTTTTTGATCTCATAGTCCGCCATGTGTGACTAAATGTAAACTGTTAACCAAATATTCCCTAAGCTATGAGCAGCCTAACCGTCAAATTTAAAGCGAACCACTCTAACTAATTGGTCAACGAAACAGACGTTTTATTGCAGTCAGCAGTGGCGTTTCAATACCAGTGAAAACGCAAGTAGATAAAATGCTTCAATATAGCCGTTAAAACTCACAGTCAGAGGTTGTCGTTAGTCTTGATCTTAGTGTGTCATAAAAAGATGCATTTTTTAAAAAAGTAAAAAGAACATAATTGTAATCATTTCTTGTATTGATTTATTTAGCTTCTTCTAAATTAACGTTGGACCGGTCCGGATTGCTACATCCCAGACTAAATAAATAGAGGTCAGGACCGCTCCGTCCGCATCACTAGAATTAACTAGTACCTAAATATACTACATCTAAAACAAAATAAACATGGTTTATGCAACCGTTCAACGTACTTGTCAGCTGGAGAACTAATTTGTCGCTTTAAAAATGAAGTATCTCTGGGGTAGGAATGTGAAAGCAGTGGAGTATCATGAAATGATATAGTTCTAAACATAAAAAAATAAATATTAATATAACTATAACTATGCGGTTAAGCTTGTTCAGTTTTCTATGTTTGCATCATCACTAGAATTTAAATAATTTCATTGATATTAAACTGAATTAAAGTCGGGCAAAACATAATCATACACGTAAATGGGGTGTTAAAAATTATTAAGCGCATTTTTTGCTTGGTCTGTTATATGTAAAGCCAGAGGCGTAATATAAGAAATACAAGGTTGATGCTTAATCAGAAATGAGTGAATCGCTCGCCTAATACATTCATGCACTAAGTTACCGATTGGCACCAGCGCACATTGTGAAGCACCGTGTTAACTGTGTACGTCGTGTGGTGTTCGATTGTATATGCGTTGTTATTCGCTGCGTCTTTTCTTAAGGAACGGAGCAGTAGATACTAGATAATTCAATGATATGGTGATACCGCTTGCAGTCAGTCAAACAACCCGTGTCCAAGTCTCGACGCCGACGTGTGTTTGTCAAACGTTGCACGATACATAAACAAATTTAAACGTTAGAGAGTTTCACATTAACTAAAGAGGTGAATCAGAAAATTAGTTTTTTTGTGAAATATCGCACATTATCTGTTATTTAATATAAGACTTATTTACCGTTGGGTTTACCCTAGGTAATAGCATAGATTAATTCCGAAAAATGTACGTTCCAGCCATGTAACTTCTGAACTTAGAGATGAACATGATCGCACACACTATGTCATATTATAGGTACCGGTAGACGTCAGGAATCATACATAGATTCTGATAGGTAAACCTATCATTGAATAAGGTATACCATAAAATGTTCAAAATGAAAAATAAAATTTTCAATATTATAATAAAAATTAACAAAAAGATCACACAGCTAGAGCTGCCAATATTTACATTATACAGCTATGTAATTCATGAAATTTTGTTGCTACTAAAACAATTCGGGGTATTTAGCTAAATTTTTTCTATTAAGTGCATTTAAATTTACGCGTAATCAACTAAAATGGTATGCATGTATCTCCGCCTCTTCGGGATTCAGAGATCAAACAATGCCATACTTCAGGTTAATATGAGGCCATTTTTGCGATTATCGTTTGGAGCTAGGTTATAAAGAAACCAATTCAGCTTAAGTTTTAATAGCGGATCTGGCCTTGGGCGGCGCACCTATAAAGTAGTATGGCTAGGATAAACGCTTGTAATAAATAAAGAAGAGACAGCAGGTGAATTATAATTTCATTGCACAATCTACGCCAATTTTTTGAGTCATCTCGGCTATAGCCGTCCCCCAGCCCGATCTAATTTCAATATATCTATAATTTAGTTTTACCTTCAGAACTGAATCGAGGAGCTGAGTCGAACGGTGTCAAAATCAATTCAAGTTCATTCATGGATTAAAGAATGTCGGTCAACCAAGGTGAAATGCATAAGCTTTCTGTAGCCTGTTGAGCTCAAGAATTAAGCTGATTTTGACACTGTGAGACTAAGCTCACTGCACGGTATATATAAAATTAAAAAAAAATTTAGTCATAAATAAGTGCTCTAATGGTGATTTTTGACCTTCTCTACTAACTGACTCCGATGGTACCCAAATTAACTGTGTTCCTTCAAAATCTATAATTTTCGGACTGGAGGTGTATAGTGTAAAAACCCATTTTGTTATTACAGAATGCAACCTATTAAAAAACCAATCCGGTTTGGCTCATATGTTTACAGTGCATTACCATTAGTCATTACGATAGGTGCACGATGTAGCGCTGTCAGACAGTTTTGTTGTCGCAATCTTCGTATAAAAGTTCTAAGGCAATTTTTATTAAGTAAAATTAGATTAATGCTATCAAGCCAACGGTCTCAGTGGAGCATCTAATTATTATGGGAGCATAAAAATTTGTAGCATTGTTATGCAAATTTATGGCCATGTCGCACAAGACCGCTGTGCGATACTTGGTACTTACGCACCCACTGAATCCCAAAGAACACAAAAGCTTAACAGTCAATATAAGGTCAGATTCCCTAGAGGACGCTTGAAAAATTTGAAATCTAATAGCTTGCTATACTGCTTAAACCGGAAGTAAATACCTATTGAGTTTCGATTAAGCTATCAAATAAACTATTAGAATATAGTTAGCGTTGATATTGCGGCGGTTAACTAAATCAACAACAGCATAGCATCTAGCGCTGAAAACAAATATTCACATTTCATGAAATGTTCGAAAGAATTATTGCTATTCACTGGTGCTTAAAACAACTGAACTAGGCTTGTTGCAACATAAATGTCGGAGAATCTCTTGACACTGAGAGTGATACATATGACATATATTTAAATAGACCGCGTGTGAAACATTTGATAGTAAAGCAACTAAATTCATTTTAAATATTACATTAAAATACTTTTAATATTATACGAAAACTGTTTCACAAGATGATTTTTATAAAAAATATTTTTTCTTAAATTTTGTTTTTTGTACTTCGGGAGCTGCTAATTAGTTATATAGGTTTACTTACCTTTCTCTATTAGAGGTTCTGAAAATTTGAAAAACACAATAATGAGCTTTGCTTGAATTTTACGCATTATCCTGCGGTTTTATGAGCTTTGCTTAAAATGTAGTGACAAACTGTTTCTAAACATCTACTAGTAAGGATAAAAGGTGACTCAGTTTGGAAATAAACGGCGTGGACTGTGAAAAATCGGCCTACAACCAATTAAAGAAGTAGAAATATTTATGCCGCATCTAATAAATATGAAACAACAATTTAAGTATACGTCATGAACGAACACGTATCCTGCACGAATTGTTTTTGCATGAATATTCGGACTCGCTAGAAGTTCAAGAGAAAGTCGAAATTTCGTAAAAAAACTGTCGGAAATTTCATTGGCTTTAAGAAGTTGTGTTCCATAGAACTGCGCTCATTACAGCATACTGTTTGTTAACGAAAATCTGCAAAGACATAATCGTTGAAACAACTGAGAATGCACCCATATACATTAGTTTAGCATAAAGATTAGAATCCAGTATGAAGTTATCAGAAACATCAATACTTGAGCACAGTACAGCAAGAGAACAACAATATGTTTTTCTATCTAAAACTGCATTTGAAACAAATCTCAGAGGCAATGATGCAGACTCTTCAATTGCGATGCGATGTACTTCACATGGGTTGGGTAGATGAATAGGGAAACAATTATCCTAGGCACAACAAAATTTCCGGATGGAACTGTATGCATGAAGCCGCTTGTAGTACTTGAATGTCGATGATTGTACAGTATGAGAAGGCTCACTTTACATGATCGAAGATTTACATTTTATTAGCCGTAATAAAAGTTAAGGTGTTAAATAGATACTTGTAGAACAGTTGCAAAAACAGTCACATACCACCATCTGAGAAGTCTGATCCAGTTGCTTCATCTTCAGTTGACGTATCGTTTTGATAATTTTTCAAAAATTCAGCAAAGGCCCCTTCTGCAGCCAACAATTCGTCGTACGATCCGACTTCAGATATGCGTCCATTTTTAATCACCAAAATCTGGTCGACCTCTTTTAAATATCCGATGCCATGAGTGACCAAAACTCGTGTCTGCAATATTTATACGGCAATTCCGACTAACATTTGTGCCCCGAAAGCACAACGTATCAAATGTACATGAGAAAAGCCACGCACAGAATTCTGCTGCCTGGTAACAACCTTGTTATGGTGCCTTCGCATTTTTTACAATGCGTGCCTTTGATGAAGCAAAGGCACAGCACCACATATAGTAATATTCTGAATACGTGGCGTACATCAATATTATCTTATCAATTTGTCGCAAAAATGTCGTTCAGGCCTCATACTGGGTACAATCACTAATACGCTTCAATGATAAGGGCGATAATTCTAAACAACTGCCACCATTTACAGTCTCTGTTCTTGGAAAAACTGTTGCACATTTGTGAAGTTGTGACAGATATTACGGTGTGAATGTGGCATTATATTACGTTTGCCAGATAATGCCTGAAGTTTCAGTACAGTGTGCAATACATACAATATTTAAATAAATTTTCAGTTGAAAATTATAATGATGTATAAAAGTAAGCCTAATTGGTATGACACAGTACTAAGGGCTCTTACTATAGTGCATTTCGGAATAAATTCGAAGCGTTCATAATCTTATATAAGCAACTGGAACATGGCTCAGACGGTAATACAGCATCTGCAACGCACCGAAGTAAAGCCTTATTAATCGTCCTTCGGCATACATTTGTATACCACGATATAAAACCTATGTCACTTATATCCAGCACATATAATTAATGAACATTAGAAATTATTTGTTCAAGTTTTATGCAAACAATTTACATAATAAGCCCCTACATAAAACAAGTTTTCAGATTTAGAACGATATATTATATGAATCTTAGCTGCAAAGCCATAGACTCGATTTTCTTCTACGCATGCTAATAGCAACACCACTCCTTGATAAATATTTTGGCAGATTCTGTGGCTTGCTTAACCGAGAAATTTGTCTACCAGCGGGCATATTCTGATGTGACTAAAAGTTGATTGCTATTAACAAAAGTGCTTTATGAAAATTTTGCAGAAGAAAACACTCGGCCATGCTCATGTGAATTACCTTATGTGATGACGTGAATTGATCGGCCTAAGCTCCAAAAGCTACATGATGGCACCCAGGGACCTCTTGCGGGTGGCGGCAGTGGCTATACTGATGGTTCACCGGTAATGTTCACTACCGCCCCAAGGTTCTTTGGAGATATCCACTAACACCAATAATCCTGAATATCTGCAAAAATAACTGTGGGATACCTCCAAGGAATCGCAGCGGTAGCCTCTACTTTACTTCAATATATTACTAGTGAAGCAAGCTCGCTTGCGAGCCAGAATTCGAGTGGTGAGAACAATCCCCGCAGTCTGTTGTAGAAAGCACACACAAACAAAGCCTACACACAGTACGCAGGTGCAGCATTATATAAACCGTGAGTGATGAGTCATAGTTACGCCCGCCTCTTTTGATAGCCAACGTATGCAGTAGACAAAACATCACACAACGAGTACAAAAACAATAAACTAACAATTTAGTAATTCAATAAAACCCTAAATTGACAGTGAAAAGAACGTTAAAGAATTCAAACCGACACTTGAGGAAAATATCATTTTTCATACTAAATATGAAGCAGAAGTGTTATAAATATTTGCCACACAATATTTTTGACACTCGCAATGAGCTCGTTAGCCCAGAAAACGCCATATCCGACACTATAACCAACAATAAACACACATTCAGGTGCTATTCCCACGACTTCTCACCAAAAATTTCGAAAACGTCATTTTTTATGCCAAGTACGTACCAGAAGTGCCAAAAGTATTTGTCCAACAATATCTTTAATACTTGCAATGAGTTTCTCTGCCGAGAAAACCCCATATAAGACACTAAAAGCAACAAAAAACACATTTAGGTGCATTTCCCACGACTTTTCACCAAATATGAAATTCGGCGCCAACTATAAGCTTATAGACTCCAGATTGGGAAGTAGTTGAAAATCTTGTTATATATCATTGGAAAGCCCTGATAAAGCTACATAGAATAGGCCTGTTAGTTTGCGGATATCTCGTTTACTTATTGTGAAAAGTCGCAAAAACTGGAGGGGTGGCCGAAAAATGGGCCAAAATGAGCGTACATGTTGCCCCATAACTTTTCCCACGAAAAAAATTCAAAAATCGGCCTCCGTCACTACACCTGAATCGACCATTGCAGTTCGAATGAGCTATCATGCATCAAAATCCGCCCAACCGTTATCGAGATCCAGGTGCGACAGACACACAGATAGGACCCCCTCAACCCCTTCCAAAGCCAAAATTGAAATTTCTTGTTCCACTCGTTCGGCGAGTGGAATTAGATCGCTTCGCTCGCTCATTCCACTCGAATTTAAATAAATCAAAAATATATCGACATGTGCAAGCTCGAAAAACCACACAACTATAACTCATCCATTGAATAGCTGTAAATTCCAGCCATCAATATATATATGTAACCACCACTAAAACGAACCAATCATTGTTGTTTCAAAACACAATTATAAAATGTTATCTCACCATATCGCTAAGCAGCCCGTTTCTACCAATAACGTTGTCGAAAATATGCCTTCCAACATGCGAATCTACTGCGCTAAGCGGATCATCTAAGAGATAGATGTCGGCTTCTTGATACACAGCACGAGCTAGACTCACACGCTGCTTTTGGCCGCCGCTCAAATTAATTCCCTAAAAACGGTTACACTAGGTATAATTGCCGATTCACAGAATAATGCGCCTATCTATTTGAAAAAATTTTTTTTACATACCACATGTCGTACGTAGCTATGTTACACACGATATGTTGTAAGTAACCCCTGTTACGCACGACATGTCGTATTTAACCAATGTTACATACGACATGTCGTATAAAACCAATGTTCCATACTATGGGTGGTATGTAACCAGTGTTACATAAGACGATGTTGCTACGTATGACTAGTGTTACATACGACATGTAGTATGTAATACTGGTACATTTAACTACCACGAAACCGTACTCCGGTTTGATATTGGTGACCCTGTCGAATTTTATATTGGCGACCCCTCCAGTTCTGATATTGCTGGGGCGCTCCATTTTGATATGACATGTCGTATGTAACACTGGTACATTTGTTTTTAACTGAAATGAACCTAATACTGCTAGTATATTTTCATCGGTTATAGAGATATGTACTGATATTTATTGGGAACGTGTCAAAATAATAAACTTTAAAAAGTGAAATTTTCAGAATTTTATATATGTTATTATACTTGCGACAAACCCAACTGTAGTTACACTGGGACATGTATGTGATGCAGTAAACACCAGGCGGTTACTATCACAAACAACAAATGTTTGAAATTAAAATATTGTCCAGGATGTTGTGACTTGTGCAATTCTCTTTTGCTAGAAGAAATAAAGGGCTAACAGTATTAGCGGGTAATTTTTACGTTTAATCTATGCAAAAAAACGTGTTCAGCTTAATCTGCATCAAAATTGAAGCAGCACTTTTCAACTCATTATATTTGTAAAATTTAAACTAGCATAAAACACCTTAAGTAAGCGTTTGAATTGTTTGTCATTGCCACAGAGCTATTTATAGGCTATTACGGGGAGGAGGGTGGTGGTGGGCACAGCCATAAAATGTGAAACACCACAGATTGTAGATTTGACTCATTATCTTTGATGTTTTGTAAATTCAATATAATTAGAATTTGTGCATCTTTAAAAAATAATTATTGTTTCATTCTAATTGTTGCCGCGTCATAGAGCTGTAGGAAATACATTCATGTCAGCTGACGAAAATTTAGCTTTAAATTTCTTTCGTTATTGAATAAATATAAACCAATATATATATACATATATATAAATATACGTATATATATAAAATATATATATATAATATATATTTATAAATATACGTATATATATATAAATGTAACTGTTGATTTAACAACAATCCATTCGCTGACTGCACTCCATCACATCTCAACCATACATTCCTGATAAAGTAGAAATACGGCTTTATATACATTCTTACAATAAAAATATCTGTTATATACATACATATATAACATACGATTATTATAGATGGGATGTCGATTTTGGAATCTTATGGTTTAAGCGAAACAGTCGATCTACAAAAATTTGCAATATATTTCATATAAAACTGGATGCTGCTTTTAGACAGTTGGGTTACTAGATGCTTCGCTCGGACCGCTGGGTTTACAGGCTATCCAGTAGAAAGCATAATCAATGCATAGATATATACATCGCAGCGGATACTGATATACTCATTTAAAACACCCATAGTTTCACCTAAAACAAATCAGTCCGTTCATTGTAAAGATACTGCAACGTTTAGTCTCATTCTGACTTGGGAAATAGTTGCACCCTTGTTTCGTAACCAAATCTGAATCGGCAGTTATGTAACTTTCCAAACTTCATCAAGCAGTGGTAGATCTAAAAATGTCACTATTGTTTTAAAGTCCGTATATTATATATTATATAAAATAAGCAGAAAAAGCATATGGGCGCGCCGAAATCTACAAGTTGAAATCTCGTAAGACTCTCCATATGTTTCTGAATTATGTTTGTTACCAAGATTTACGATACCTATAGCATTTACATTTATTTAAATAAGTATGGTTCAGCCAACAGCAGAGAGCAGTACGAGATATAGCTAAAAGTATTTCGAAGATCTAAGTCTGGAAAGGGGGATCGGGTTACCTGCTAGAAGGATCGGCGCTCGGCCCGATGGGGAGTGGGGTCCGGGCCTCAAGGAGGTATAATCCCTCTTCCCTATGAGCCTGCATGCTAACAAAATACCCAATATACGTGCAAAACAACCTGACAGAGATGGCCCTATCGTTTCTCTAACCAAAAAACTAGCTTAGTCGATTTTTTGGAAATTTAAATTTTTGCGGGTATTTTGAGAAATTGGGACGTAGTTCAAAAACGGATGCCGTAATAAAAATTGCATAAAACTGAAATCTCACAGCTTTAGGTAAGAGGATGCAGCATATTTCGATTCCATTCGCTTGGTGGCCGACATGTTTTGATGCGATACGTTTGGCATTATACAGAATGTAGAATAGCCACAAAACGGCCAAATTTAAAAAAATTGAAATTTGTTGGAGGGGAAAGGGGCACCAATATCAAACTGGAGGGGCACCAATATCAAACTGAAGGGGGCGAGTATCAAGCTGGAGGGGGCACCAATATCAAACAGTAGGGAGCACCAATATCAAACTGGACGGGGGCAACTAGAGGGGCAACAATATCAAACTGGAGGGGGCACCAAATGCGAAATTGGAGGCGGGCACCGGTATTAAACCGTGGGCACCAATATCAAACTGGAGGAGGCACCAATGTCAAACTGGAGGGGGCACCACTATCAAACTAGAGGGGGCACCACTATCGAGCTGGAGGGGGCACCACTATCAAACTAGACGGGGCACCACTATCAAGCTGGAGGGGGAACCTAGAGTTTCGCAGAATTCGTTGCGTACGACATTTCGTATGTAACACTGGTTACATACAACATGTCGTATGTAACACTGGTTACATACAACATGTCGTATGTAACACTGGTTACATACAACATGTCGTATGTAACACTGGTTCAGCAGATCAGCAAAATCAGCAGAAGATTTGTTAGTATTCTGATCCGTATCAAACTGAAAGATATTTGTAGTCACATTTCAACTGAATCGAGATAGCAATAGATAATACTTTATTACTATTGCATGCTGAATTTTGCAAACATAGTTTTGATTTTTCAATATTGGGAATCAGGTACAACATTTAAATTCTGAATCTGTTAATAATATTCTTTCACAGACACAACGTTTAAGCTAAAGTAAATATAATAATTAAGCATTTTAAGCGAAAGATTTTGTAGATCATTTGTGGTCCAAAGACTATGCGACTAATGCACATAAGATGACAGACTAGAACTCTAATTTTCAGTCAGCCAAGGAGAGCCGATTATTTGATTGTTATTATAATTATAATCCAAGAACACCTGATGGAGAATTACGATTCAATGTAACAAAATGGAACAGGTCACAGCGTGGTGTTCGGGGCAGCAGCCGCTCGGTCGAGGTATGTATCATATAAGGACCTAAGCATAGGTTAAAAAGCTGTGGGCTTAGTATATCAGGCACAACGTGGCCTACATTATATACGCCCTCGGGGTTACTTTGGCCATAAATATTAAGAATAATAATATTTATAATAACGAATGATTATTTGAAGCTTATTCTGTTGTTAGTTGTTTACCTGTACAACTTTGAGTGTGATATTGTGATAGTAATACTCCGGCTGCTGTAGTAGTTTTGTGGTAAAAACTTCATTTTAGCAGCTCAAGGATAAGATATCTTACTAAAATGGTATCGAGTAGCCAGTAGCGTACATTTTAATGACTGAAGCTATATTTGAAACTCAGAAATAGAGACGAAGAAAACACAAGAACGAAAGTAAACAATAATAATTGTTCGAAAAATAAGTACAACAATGCATAGCATTCTAAAAAGTAAACCCAATATATTAAGAGTGTAAATGTAACTAAATTTAATCCAAAACGATCCGGTAGCAACACATTTTTTTACTAAATTGTCAAATAATGTAGCTCTCAAAATTTATTGTTTGTGTTAAATTATCCAGTTTGTTCGTTTGCTGTCATTTTATCAAAGGAACTTCCTTAGTTTCTAAAGCACACTGTGAGTACGTATTGTTCCGCAGAAGAAAAGACAACAAGCTGAATTACTTGATCTGGAATCACTTCGGTTTACAATCTCGTTTGGCGAAGCATGTTGCTTCAACTAATCTTTGGCGTTCATAGTTTCTGTTTTCATATTAGTTGGGGAAATAATGCATAAATACAACAAAATCACTTGCTTTTCTAAAACAAAGACTACCACAGTAAAATAAGCTGAATAATTTATGAGTTATATACGAAATTTTAAGTGAGCGTGCAGCGTATTCTTATAAAGTATTAAGAATCCGTTGTGAACCATTACTTCCTGTGACCTTTAAATTGTGGATAAATTCCGTTAAGTTTTATACAGTTAATACGTTCAAAATTATTGAATATGACCGAAAGAGTAATGTTTTACGGAGCAAATGAAGTAAATCAAGTATAGCTTAGCTTTAAGAGGTACTCTTTTTACATATGGAACGTTGTTTGAGAAATTTCACTAACCTTTTCGCCAATTTCTGTAGAGTCACCACCGGGAAGTAGTTCAAAGTCTGGCCGCAATGCGCAGCTGTCGACCACTTCGGTATAACGCTTTTCTTCGTAAGGCTGCATGAATGTAATGTTTTCTTGAAGTGTAAGGTTTTGAATCCATGCTTGTTGTGGCACGTACGCTATATTATCCTGTAACACTAAATTTATTTCAGTGTATTCTTATTAAAGTTTAAAATGGTCACTATTGAAAGAAGCAGAGAACGATAAAAATATGGTCTGTGACGTATCTAGATAAAATGACATCTATTTGATCCAGTTAGATTAGCAATGAATTCCCAACTACTGTTGTCCATTTAGTGCACTAAATTCGAGAAGTTATGCAACTTTTGTATCAAATCAAAACTTTATAAAAAGGAAAAGTAATCCAGTATATTAATCTTTAGCTAAGATATAGTCTTTTAATGGTGCATTTTAGTACTTTTGGATATGTATATTGCAAAGGTACGGCGCTGATGATCCAGGCGAATTATCATGTGGCGATATATATATAATTTTTTATTACATAGCTAGGTTCTAGGTTTGAAGTTTAACTCTTTTGCGTTTTGTCAAATAACTAAGCGGGCCCAATTTCGCTGTAGTCGGAATTTCGCCGCCTAAGACGTTTGGTATACACAGTTTAAAATTTTATACCTGTGGCCATGACAGCGTCTTTTGCAAGGTTTTTCATTATCCCTTTAATTTGACACTGTTTTAATAGCTATAATAGATTTCGAATCGAACTGAATATCATAAAGTGTGACAATACCAAAAGGCATCAGTAGTCCACAATTCGTGACACATGGAATATCATTTTAGTGCACATACATAACACAAACAACTCCAACATTGAGACAGCACTTACTGCTACAGTTACACGACCACATTCTTTATCCATTTCACCAAGAATAGCACTGACCAAGCTTGACTTTCCTGCGCCGACTTGACCCACAACAGCAACCAATGAGCCTTTTGCGATTTTGAGGTTAATATTTTTTAAAACGGGCTCCGAGCCAATTTCCCAACAGAATATACCGTCTTCAATTGTAATCGCATTGCCGTCTAAGAATAAAGAAAAAAACTACAAGAATAAAAGGTTTAGCCTATACAAACATAGATCTAACCAGTTAAGCTACGGCTGAGATTTTTTAATTATACTGTATAAAACTGAGTGAGAATCTCAGTTTCTACATATTTTTTCACTATATTAACACATTAACGCCGATTTAGCATTAAATTATTCAACTTGACAACTTATGCCTACTATGTAGCAAGTCATTGCGGCACAGAATGGCAGCTATTAAAATGGACAACAGTAGTTGGGAATTCATTGCTAATCTAACTGGATCAAATAGATGTCATTTTATCGAGATCACGACCATATTTTTATCGTTCTCTGCTTCTTTCAATAGTGACCATTTTAAACTTTAATAAGAATACACTGAAATAAATTTAGTGTTACAGGATAATATAGCGTACGTGCCACAACAAGCATGGATTCAAAACCTTACACTTCAAGAAAACATTACATTCATGCAGCCTTACGAAGAAAAGCGTTATACCGAAGTGGTCGACAGCTGCGCATTGCGGCCAGACTTTGAACTACTTCCCGGTGGTGACTCTACAGAAATTGGCGAAAAGGTTAGTGAATTTTCTCAAACAACGTTCCATATGTAAAAAGAGTACCTCTTAAAGCTAAGCTATACTTGATTTACTTCATTTGCTCCGTAAAACATTACTCTTTCGGTCATATTCAATAATTTTGAACGTATTAACTGTATAAAACTTAACGGAATTTATCCACAATTTAAAGGTCACAGGAAGTAATGGTTCACAACGGATTCTTAATACTTTATAAGAATACGCTGCACGCTCACTTAAAATTTCGTATATAACTCATAAATTATTCAGCTTATTTTACTGTGGTAGTCTTTGTTTTAGAAAAGCAAGTGATTTTGTTGTATTTATGCATTATTTCCCCAACTAATATGAAAACAGAAACTATGAACGCCAAAGATTAGTTGAAGCAACATGCTTCGCCAAACGAGATTGTAAACCGAAGTGATTCCAGATCAAGTAATTCAGCTTGTTGTCTTTTCTTCTGCGGAACAATACGTACTCACAGTGTG
This sequence comes from Trileptium ribeirensis, assembly GCA_030248225.1. NCBI lineage: Eukaryota > Metazoa > Nematoda > Enoplea > Enoplida > Thoracostomopsidae > Trileptium > Trileptium ribeirensis. The sequence goes on from JASANE010029584.1 coordinate 27,231, forward strand.
CTTTAGAAACTAAGGAAGTTCCTTTGATAAAATGACAGCAAACGAACAAACTGGATAATTTAACACAAACAATAAATTTTGAGAGCTACATTATTTGACAATTTAGTAAAAAAATGTGTTGCTACCGGATCGTTTTGGATTAAATTTAGTTACATTTACACTCTTAATATATTGGGTTTACTTTTTAGAATGCTATGCATTGTTGTACTTATTTTTCGAACAATTATTATTGTTTACTTTCGTTCTTGTGTTTTCTTCGTCTCTATTTCTGAGTTTCAAATATAGCTTCAGTCATTAAAATGTACGCTACTGGCTACTCGATACCATTTTAGTAAGATATCTTATCCTTGAGCTGCTAAAATGAAGTTTTTACCACAAAACTACTACAGCAGCCGGAGTATTACTATCACAATATCACACTCAAAGTTGTACAGGTAAACAACTAACAACAGAATAAGCTTCAAATAATCATTCGTTATTATAAATATTATTATTCTTAATATTTATGGCCAAAGTAACCCCAGGGCGTATATAATGTAGGCCACGTTGTGCCTGATATACTAAGCCCACAGCTTTTTAACCTATGCTTAGGTCCTTATATGATACATACCTCGACCGAGCGGCTGCTGCCCCGAACACCACGCTGTGACCTGTTCCATTTTGTTACATTGAATCGTAATTCTCCATCAGGTGTTCTTGGATTATAATTATAATAACAATCAAATAATCGGCTCTCCTTGGCTGACTGAAAATTAGAGTTCTAGTCTGTCATCTTATGTGCATTAGTCGCATAGTCTTTGGACCACAAATGATCTACAAAATCTTTCGCTTAAAATGCTTAATTATTATATTTACTTTAGCTTAAACGTTGTGTCTGTGAAAGAATATTATTAACAGATTCAGAATTTAAATGTTGTACCTGATTCCCAATATTGAAAAATCAAAACTATGTTTGCAAAATTCAGCATGCAATAGTAATAAAGTATTATCTATTGCTATCTCGATTCAGTTGAAATGTGACTACAAATATCTTTCAGTTTGATACGGATCAGAATACTAACAAATCTTCTGCTGATTTTGCTGATCTGCTGAACCAGTGTTACATACGACATGTTGTATGTAACCAGTGTTAGATACGACATGTTGTATGTAACCACTGTTACATACGACATATTGTATGTAACCAGTGTTACATACGAAATGTCGTACGCAACGAACTCTGCGAAACTCTATGTGCCCCCTCCAGCTCGATTGTGGTGCCCAATCTAGTTTGATAGTGGTGCCCCCTCCAGTTTCATGATGGTGCCCCCTCCAGTTTGACATTGGTGCCCCTTTCAGTTTCATATTGGTGCCTCCTTCCAGATTGATATTGTTGCCCACGGTTTAATACCGGTGCCCGCCTCCAATTTCGCATTTGGTGCCCCCTCCAGTTTGATATTGTTGCCCCTCTAGTTGCCCCCGTCCAGTTTGATATTGGTGCTCGCTACTGTTTGATATTGGTGCCCCCTCCAGCTTGATACTCGCCCCTTCAGTTTGATACTGGTGCCCCTCCAGTTTGATATTCGGTGCCCCTTTCCCCCTCCAACAAATTTCAATTTTTTTTTGATTTGGCCGTTTTGTGGCTATTCTACATTCTGTATAATGCCAAGTGTATCGCATCAAAACATGTCGGCCACCACGCTAATGGAATCGAAACATGCAGCATTCTCTTATCTAAAGCTGTGAGTTTTCAGTTTTATGCAATTTTTGTTACGGTAGCCGTTTTTGAACTACGTCCCAAGTTCTCAAAATACCTGCAAAAATTTAAATTTCCAAAAAACTGACTAAGCTAGTTTTTTGGTAAGAGAAACGATGGGCTTATAAGTCCATCTCTATTAGGTTGTTTCGCACGTATATTGGGTATTTTGTTAGCATGCAGGCTCATAGGGAAGAGGGGTTATACCTCCTTGAGGCTCGGACCCCCTCCCCCATCGGGCCGAGCGCCGATCCTTCTAGCAGGTCACCCGATTCCCCTTTCCAGACTTAGATCTTCGAAATACTTTTAGCTATATCTCTTATTGCTCTCTGCTGTCGGCTGAACCATACTTATTTAAATAAATGTAAATGCTATAGGTATCGTAAATCTTGGTAACAAACATAATTCAGAAACATATGGAGAGTCTTACGAGATTTCAACTTGTAGATTTCGGCGCGCCCATATGCTTTTTCTGCTTATTTTATATAATATATAATATACGGACTTTAAAACAATAGTGACATTTTTAGATCTACCACTGCTTGATGAAGTTTGGAAAGTTACATAACTGCCGATTCAGATTTGGTTACAAACAAGGGTGCAACTATTTCCCAAGTCAGAATGAGACTAAAACGTTGCAGTATCTTTACAATGAACGGACTGATTTGTTTTAGGTGAAACTATGGGTGTTTTAAATGAGTATATCAGTATCCGCTGCGATGTATATATCTATGCATTGATTATGCTTTCTACTGGATAGCCTGTAAACCCAGCGGTCCGAGCGAAGCATATTTAGTAACCCAACTGTCTAAAAGCAGCATCCAGTTTTATATGAAATATATTGCAAATTTTTGTAGATCGACTGTTTCGCTTAAACCATAAGATTCCAAAATCGACATCCCATCTATAATAATCGTATGTTATATATGTATGTATATAACAGATATTTTTATTGTAAGAATGTATATAAAGCCGTATTTCTACTTTATCAGGAATGTATGGTTGAGATGTGATGGAGTGCAGTCAGCGAATGGATTGTTGTTAAATCAACAGTTACATTTATATATATATACGTATATTTATAAATATATATTATATATATATATTTATATATATACGTATATTTATATATATGTATATATATATTGGTTTATATTTAGAATAACGAAAGAAATTAAAGCTAAATTTCGTCAGCTGACATGAATGTATTTACTACAGCTCTATGACGCGGCAACAATTAGAATGAAACAATAATTATTTTAAATTGCACAAATTCTAATTATATTGAATTTACAAAACATCAAAGATAATGAGTCAAATCTACAATCTGTGGTGTTTCACATTTTATGGCTGTGCCCACCACCACCCTCCTCCCCGTAATAGCCTATAAATAGCTCTGTGGCAATGACAAACAATTCAAACGCTTACTTAAGGTGTTTTATGCTAGTTTAAATTTCAAATTAATGAGTTCAAAAGTGCTGCTTCAATTTTGATGCAGATAAGCTGAACACGTTTTTTTGCATAGATTAAACGTAAAAATTACCGCTAATACTGTTAGCCCCTTATTTCTTCTAGCAAAAGAGAATTGCACAAGTCACAACATCCTGGACAATATTTTAATTTCAAACATTGTTGTTTGTGATAGTAACCGCCTGGTGTTTACTGCATCACATACATGCCATGCAACTACAGTTGGGTTTGTCGCAAGTATAATAACATATATAAAATTCTGAAAATTTCACTTTTTAAAGTTTATTATTTTGACACGTTCCCAATAAATATCAGTACATATCTCTATAACCGATGAAAATATACTAGCAGTATTAGGTTCATTTCATAAAGTTCAATGTACCAGTGTTACATACGACATGTCATATCAAAATGGAGCGCCCCAGCAATATCAAACTGGAGGGGTCGCCAATATAAAACTCGACAGGGTCACCAATATCAAACCGGAGTACGGTTTCGTGGAGTTCAATGTACCAGTATTACATACTACATGTCGTATGTAACACTGGTTACGTACGACATGTCGTATGTAACACTGGTTACATACGACACGTCGTATGTAACATTGGTTACATACGACATGTCGTATGTAACATTGGTTAAATACGACATGTCGTGCGTAACAGGGGTTACTTACAACATATCGTGTGTAACATAGCTACGTACGACATGTGGTATGTAAAAAAAATTTTTTCAAATAGATAGGCGCATTATTCTGTGAATCGGCAATTATACCTAGTGTAACCGTTTTTAGGGAATTAATTTGAGCGGCGGCCAAAAGCAGCGTGTGAGTCTAGCTCGTGCTGTGTATCAAGAAGCCGACATCTATCTCTTAGATGATCCGCTTAGCGCAGTAGATTCGCATGTTGGAAGGCATATTTTCGACAACGTTATTGGTAGAAACGGGCTGCTTAGCGATAAGGTGAGATAACAATTTATCAATGTGTTTTGAAACAAATGTGGTTCGTTTTAGTGGTGGTTACATATTTATATTGATGGCTGGAATTTACAGCTATTCAATATGGTTATAGTTGGTGGTTTTTCGAGCTTGCACATGTCGATATATTTTGATTTATTTGAATTCGAGTGGAATGAGCGAGCGAAGCGATCTCATTCCACTCGCGAACGAGTGGAACGAGAATTTTCAATTTTGGCTTTGGAAGGGGTTGAGGAGGTCCTGTCTGTGTGTCTGTCGCACCTGGATCTCGATAACGGTTGGGCGGATTTTGATGCATGATAGCTCATTCGAACTGCAATGGTCGATTCAGGTGTAGTGACGGAGGCCGATTTTTGAATTTTTTTCGTGGGAAAAGTTATGGGGCAAAATGACGTCATTTTGGCCCATTTTTCGGCCACCCCTCCAGTTTTTGCGACTTTTCACAATAAGTAAACGAGGTATCCGCAAACTAACAGGCCTATTCTATGTAGCTTTATCAGGGCTTTCCAATGATATATAACAAGATTTTCAACTACTTCCCAATCTGGAGTCTATAAGCTTATAGTTGGCGCCGAATTTCATATTTGGTGAAAAGTCGTGGGAAATGCACCTAAATGTGTTTTTTGTTGCTTTTAGTGTCTTATATGGGGTTTTCTCGGCAGAGAAACTCATTGCAAGTATTAAAGATATTGTTGGACAAATACTTTTGGCACTTCTGGTACGTACTTGGCATAAAAAATGACGTTTTCGAAATTTTTGGTGAGAAGTCGTGGGAATAGCACCTGAATGTGTGTTTATTGTTGGTTATAGTGTCGGATATGGCGTTTTCTGGGCTAACGAGCCTCATTGCGAGTGTCAAAAATATTGTGTGGCAAATATTTATAACACTTCTGCTTCATATTTAGTATGAAAAATGATATTTTCCTCAAGTGTCGGTTTGAATTCTTTAACGTTCTTTTCACTGTCAATTTAGGGTTTTATTGAATTACTAAATTGTTAGTTTATTGTTTTTGTACTCGTTGTGTGATGTTTTGTCTACTGCATACGTTGGCTATCAAAAGAGGCGGGCGTAACTATGACTCATCACTCACGGTTTATATAATGCTGCACCTGCGTACTGTGTGTAGGCTTTGTTTGTGTGTGCTTTCTACAACAGACTGCGGGGATTGTTCTCACCACTCGAATTCTGGCTCGCAAGCGAGCTTGCTTCACTAGTAATATATTGAAGTAAAGTAGAGGCTACCGCTGCGATTCCTTGGAGGTATCCCACAGTTATTTTTGCAGATATTCAGGATTATTGGTGTTAGTGGATATCTCCAAAGAACCTTGGGGCGGTAGTGAACATTACCGGTGAACCATCAGTATAGCCACTGCCGCCACCCGCAAGAGGTCCCTGGGTGCCATCATGTAGCTTTTGGAGCTTAGGCCGATCAATTCACGTCATCACATAAGGTAATTCACATGAGCATGGCCGAGTGTTTTCTTCTGCAAAATTTTCATAAAGCACTTTTGTTAATAGCAATCAACTTTTAGTCACATCAGAATATGCCCGCTGGTAGACAAATTTCTCGGTTAAGCAAGCCACAGAATCTGCCAAAATATTTATCAAGGAGTGGTGTTGCTATTAGCATGCGTAGAAGAAAATCGAGTCTATGGCTTTGCAGCTAAGATTCATATAATATATCGTTCTAAATCTGAAAACTTGTTTTATGTAGGGGCTTATTATGTAAATTGTTTGCATAAAACTTGAACAAATAATTTCTAATGTTCATTAATTATATGTGCTGGATATAAGTGACATAGGTTTTATATCGTGGTATACAAATGTATGCCGAAGGACGATTAATAAGGCTTTACTTCGGTGCGTTGCAGATGCTGTATTACCGTCTGAGCCATGTTCCAGTTGCTTATATAAGATTATGAACGCTTCGAATTTATTCCGAAATGCACTATAGTAAGAGCCCTTAGTACTGTGTCATACCAATTAGGCTTACTTTTATACATCATTATAATTTTCAACTGAAAATTTATTTAAATATTGTATGTATTGCACACTGTACTGAAACTTCAGGCATTATCTGGCAAACGTAATATAATGCCACATTCACACCGTAATATCTGTCACAACTTCACAAATGTGCAACAGTTTTGCCAAGAACAGAGACTGTAAATGGTGGCAGTTGTTTAGAATTATCGCCCTTATCATTGAAGCGTATTAGTGATTGTACCCAGTATGAGGCCTGAACGACATTTTTGCGACAAATTGATAAGATAATATTGATGTACGCCACGTATTCAGAATATTACTATATGTGGTGCTGTGCCTTTGCTTCATCAAAGGCACGCATTGTAAAAAATGCGAAGGCACCATAACAAGGTTGTTACCAGGCAGCAGAATTCTGTGCGTGGCTTTTCTCATGTACATTTGATACGTTGTGCTTTCGGGGCACAAATGTTAGTCGGAATTGCCGTATAAATATTGCAGACACGAGTTTTGGTCACTCATGGCATCGGATATTTAAAAGAGGTCGACCAGATTTTGGTGATTAAAAATGGACGCATATCTGAAGTCGGATCGTACGACGAATTGTTGGCTGCAGAAGGGGCCTTTGCTGAATTTTTGAAAAATTATCAAAACGATACGTCAACTGAAGATGAAGCAACTGGATCAGACTTCTCAGATGGTGGTATGTGACTGTTTTTGCAACTGTTCTACAAGTATCTATTTAACACCTTAACTTTTATTACGGCTAATAAAATGTAAATCTTCGATCATGTAAAGTGAGCCTTCTCATACTGTACAATCATCGACATTCAAGTACTACAAGCGGCTTCATGCATACAGTTCCATCCGGAAATTTTGTTGTGCCTAGGATAATTGTTTCCCTATTCATCTACCCAACCCATGTGAAGTACATCGCATCGCAATTGAAGAGTCTGCATCATTGCCTCTGAGATTTGTTTCAAATGCAGTTTTAGATAGAAAAACATATTGTTGTTCTCTTGCTGTACTGTGCTCAAGTATTGATGTTTCTGATAACTTCATACTGGATTCTAATCTTTATGCTAAACTAATGTATATGGGTGCATTCTCAGTTGTTTCAACGATTATGTCTTTGCAGATTTTCGTTAACAAACAGTATGCTGTAATGAGCGCAGTTCTATGGAACACAACTTCTTAAAGCCAATGAAATTTCCGACAGTTTTTTTACGAAATTTCGACTTTCTATTGAACTTCTAGCGAGTCCGAATATTCATGCAAAAACAATTCGTGCAGGATACGTGTTCGTTCATGACGTATACTTAAATTGTTGTTTCATATTTATTAGATGCGGCATAAATATTTCTACTATTTTAATTGGTTGTAGGCCGATTTTTCACAGTCCACGCCGTTTATTTCCAAACTGAGTCACCTTTTATCCTTACTAGTAGATGTTTAGAAACAGTTTGTCACTACATTTTAAGCAAAGCTCATAAAACCGCAGGATAATGCGTAAAATTCAAGCAAAGCTCATTATTGTGTTTTTCAATTTTTCAGAACCTGCTCATCGAGAAAGGTAAGTAAACCTATATAACTAATTAGCAGCTCCCGAAGTACAAAAAACAAAATTTAAGAAAAAATATTTTTTATAAAAATCATCTTGTGAAACAGTTTTCGTATAATATTAAAAGTATTTTAATGTAATATTTAAAATGAATTTAGTTGCTTTACTATCAAATGTTTCACACGCGGTCTATTTAAATATATGTCATATGTATCACTCTCAGTGTCAAGAATTCTCCGACATTTATGTTGCAACAAGCCTAGTTCAGTTGTTTTAAGCACCAGTGAATAGCAATAATTCTTTCGAACATTTCATGAAATGTGAATATTTGTTTTCAGCGCTAGATGCTATGCTGTTGTTGATTTAGTTAACCGCCGCAATATCAACGCTAACTATATTCTAATAGTTTATTTGATAGCTTAATCGAAACTCAATAGGTATTTACTTCCGGTTTAGCAGTATAGCAAGCTATTAGATTTCAAATTTTTTAAGCATCTCAGGGAATCTGACCTTATATTGACTGTTAAGCTTTTGTGTTCTTTGGGATTCAGTGGGTGCGTAAGTACCAAGTATCGCACAGCGGTCTTGTGCGACATGGCCATAAATTTGCATAACAATGCTACAAATTTTTATGCTCCCATAATAATTAGATGCTCCACTGAGACCGTTGGCTTGATAGCATTAATCTAATTTTACTTAATAAAAATTGCCTTAGAACTTTTATACGAACGACAACAAAACTGTCTGACAGACGCTACATCGTGCACCTATCGTAATGACTAATAGTAATGCACTGTAAACATATGAGCCAAACCGGATTGGTTTTTTAATAGGTTGCATTCTGTAATAACAAAATGGGTCTTTTACACTATACGCCTCCAGTCCGAAAATTATAGATTTTGAAGGAACACAGTTAATTTGGGTACCGTCGGAGTCAGTTAGTCGAGACGGTCAAAATCACCATTAGAACTTATTTATGACTAAATTTTTTTTTAATTTTTATATACCGTGCAGTGAGCTTAGTCTCACAGTGTCAAAATCAGCTTAATTCTTGAGCTCACAGACTACAGAAAGCTTATGCATTTACTTTGATTGACCGACATTCTTTAATCCATGAATGAATTGAATTGATTTTGACACCATTCGACTCAGCTCCTCAATTCAGTTCTGAAGGTAAAACTAAATTATAGATATATTGAAATTAGATCGGACTGACGGCTATAGCCGAGATGACTCAAAAAATTAGCGTAGATTGTGCAATGAAATTATAATTCACCTGCTGTCTCTTCATACGGGCGTTTACTTCATGCATACTACTTTATAGGTGCGCCGCCCAAGGCCAGATCCGCTATTAAAACTTAAGCTGAATTGGTTTCTTTATAACCTAGCTCCAAACGATAATCGCAAAAATGGCCTCATATTAACCTGAAGTATGGCATTGTTTGATCTCTGAATCCCGAAGAGGCGGAGATACATGCATACCATTTTAGTTGATTACGCGTAAATTTAAATGCACTTAATAGAAAAAATTTAGCTAAATACCCCGAATTGTTTTAGTAGCAACAAAATTTCATGAATTACATAGCTGTATAATGTAAATATTGGCAGCTCTAGCTGTGTGATCTTTTTGTTAATTTTTATTATAATATTGAAAATTTTATTTTTCATTTTGAACATTTTATGGTATACCTTATTCAATGATAGGTTTACCTATAAGAATATATGTATGATTCCTGACGTCTACCGGTACCTATAATATGACATAGTGTGTGCGATCATGTTCATCTCTAAGTTCAGAAGTTACATGGCTGGAACGTACATTTTTCGGAATTAATCTATGCTATTACCTAGGGTAAACCCAACGGTAAATAAGTCTTATATTAAATAACAGATAATGTGCGATATTTCACAAAAAAACTAATTTTCTGATTCACCTCTTTAGTTAATGTGAAACTCTCTAACGTTTAAATTTGTTTATGTATCGTGCAACGTTTGACAAACACACGTCGGCGTCGAGACTTGGACACGGGTTGTTTGACTGACTGCAAGCGGTATCACCATATCATTGAATTATCTAGTATCTACTGCTCCGTTCCTTAAGAAAAGACGCAGCGAATAACAACGCATATACAATCGAACACCACACGACGTACACAGTTAACACGGTGCTTCACAATGTGCGCTGGTGCCAATCGGTAACTTAGTGCATGAATGTATTAGGCGAGCGATTCACTCATTTCTGATTAAGCATCAACCTTGTATTTCTTATATTACGCCTCTGGCTTTACATATAACAGACCAAGCAAAAAATGCGCTTAATAATTTTTAACACCCCATTTACGTGTATGATTATGTTTTGCCCGACTTTAATTCAGTTTAATATCAATGAAATTATTTAAATTCTAGTGATGATGCAAACATAGAAAACTGAACAAGCTTAACCGCATAGTTATAGTTATATTAATATTTATTTTTATGTTTAGAACTATATCATTTTGATACTCCACTGCTTTCACATTCCTACCCCAGAGATACTTCATTTTTAAAGCGACAAATTAGTTCTCCAGCTGACAAGTACGTTGAACGGTTGCATAAACCATGTTTATTTTGTTTTAGATGTAGTATATTTAGGTAACTAGTTAATTCTAGTGATGCGGACGGAGCGGTCCTGACCTCTATTTATTTAGTCTGGATGTAGCGATCGGGACCGGTCCAACGTTAATTTAGAAGAAGCTAAATAAATCAATACAAGAAATGATTACAATTATGTTCTTTTTACTTTTTTAAAAAATGCATCTTTTTACTACACTCAAGATCAAGACTAACGACAACCTCTGACTGTGAGTTTTAACGGCTATATTGAAGCATTTTATCTACTTGCGTTTTCACTGGTATTGAAACGCCACTGCTGACTGCAATAAAACGTCTGTTTCGTTGACCAATTAGTTAGAGTGGTTCGCTTTAAATTTGACGGTTAGGCTGCTCATAACTTAGGGAATATTTTGGTTAACAGTTTACATTTAGTCACACATGGCGGACTATCGAGATTAAAAAAAATCACCGTAGTGTGAGTACGTATATATAGTTGTAGCTGCGTATTTACATTTTCAGTCGTCATTGTTAGCAACCCTACGCAGTCAGCATTGCAGAATTGCAGAGTTATCTGTAAAAATCTGAGAATCGGTGTTGGTCCATGAAGAGGAGTCGCGTTTTCAGGAGACGGGCTAGCAGTCAAACGGGGTACCGTTGGCCAACTAGACTTCTTTTTCTTTAACCCCGATATTCGGGTAACCGACAATTGCCACAGAGTTAATCTGAACAAGGGTCGGCAGGACCGGTGAAGATCCTGACCCGTCCGAAACCGGACATGGCTGCGTGAACGGAATTACATTACTAGTCAGAAACAGATTTTAGTTCCCGCATAAACTAAGTTTGATACTGTGTTCCTGACCTCAAAGATAATCATGCCGGTTTTATGTATTGTATGCATCACTTTGAAAATATATTTATACTGCGATGTGCATAACATCAATAGATAAGGTAATAATAAAATGTCGCCAAAACATCGCCAGAGAGTCCCGAAAATCACCAATCAATATTTTAATAATCATTAGTAACATTAATTACTTAGCAAAAGTTTGGAATGGTATGATTTACATTATGTAACAATTGAATACGCTAAATTATACCACAACTTCCATTATTTAAAAACATTTTCGAGAGATTAGCTTTGTACCTGGGTTATCGTGAACGGATTTGGCTAAAATATTAACGCTTCATGCGGCCTAAGGCACCTTGCCTGTGACAGTATTCAGAGAAACGCTACGGAGATGGATATTTCATGCCAAATTTCAAAATATAGCAGTAGTGCATTGGGGA
>JASANE010029585.1:0-11278 GCA_030248225.1 Trileptium ribeirensis
TTTGTTGTTATTTAATTTCTGTCTTAGCCTGTTTAAAATGATTAATTTTAATAACTTTGAAGGGCTCGTTTACGCGGACAACTCTCTTTGTAAATATGGTCTAATAAACACAAATGTTGCATAGGAAAACATTTGAGTGTTACCGCCGTTTAACGTGACGCTCGCCATCCCTTCGCCGCATTAATCTGTATTTCATTCAGTGTTGAAGAAACTTTTGTCACAGCGGCTTATTGAACCTGGAATGTTTGGTTGCGAAGCTCGTACGCTAACCACTATGCTATATATGAGGTGTTACTCTGTTTCTTAAGGAACCTCGCAGAAACGAGTAAATAATGCAGGTGCTAACGCACGCTGCACTACAAACACTGCAAGTGTATCGCTTCGCAATGCACACTGTACCATATATGAGACACTGTGCGGGAAAGGGTTAATTGAGCGATTGCATAATTTTTGACAAATAAGTAAAAGATGTCTAAATATAAATATATGTTATATAAGCCAAAGCCAAGAACAAACATATGGAGACGCTGTATCTCAAGTCTCGCAATAAGGATCTTTATATTCAGCTAGACTAAAAGTGATATGTATGGACATCAGTAGAGTTGCCAAATTGAGCATTTTCAGTTGCAAAAAAGAAAATATTAATACATAAAATTAGGGGCAAAACTACCTAAAAAGTGATAGGGAACAGGATTACTTAAAATATGTTTTGATATTTGTTAGACAAGAAGTGACTATAAAGTGGTGAGCCAGTCGCGCCGTCTAAAAAATGGAGGCATGGACTCGCTTCGCTCCCTAGGATACAATAGGCGAGGCATTAGTTAATGTCATAGTGAGCAGGTGCTAATATGTGCTGGGCGACTGCATTCAAGCAACTCTTCGTTTGAAGATAAGAAGTGTTGTCAGTGAACGCATTTGTCTGCTAGCGCTTTCGGCTTTCAACACTGGTCTTTAAGAAGATAGCGTACGGAGTAATGTACATTTGTTAGACAAAAGAGAACTGCACATCCGATGCGAGACCCCATTTATGTGAAATTGATATTTTACCACTATGTTTATAGCCAAAGTTGTTAGACAGGGCAGCAACTAATTTAGAGAACACCGCCTCTCAAGGGATAGCTTCGCTTCAAGTATTATTTGTGACTTTGGGTTATTGTTGACCACCATTTCCCAGGACGGGGGTTCACAAAATATTTGATCTAAACCATGCGTCACATAATATATGCATGTTTCTGATACACAATACATAAGGGAACTAAGATCATCTGTTACGATTAGGGAATTCAAGAGAGAACATTAAATACACTTTACATGGGGAAACCCTCCCTCTCGTCGCTCACTATAAAGATTTAGGTGTTATTATTGATAAATCGCTCAAATGTAATAAACACTGTAAATCAATGTCTAAAAAGGCATATAGGACGATTAATATCTTATTCCGATGTTTTCTTACTTCTAATTGTTCAATTCTGCTTCGGGCTTACGAAACCTACGTCCGACCACAATTAGAATATGCGTCGCAAATCTGGTCCCCATGCTATTATGGTGATATTGATTTGCTTGAACGAGTACAACGTTATTTCACACGCCGCCTGTACAGCCGACTGGGTTGGGTAGAGGCGTCTTACAATGATCGGCTTACAAAATTAAATTTGGAATCGCTTGAATTACGTCGGTTACATTCCGACCTTGTTATGATGTATAAAATTTTGAATTATAAAGTTGATGCCTGCCAAGATTTATTTGTATTATCCGAGGTTTGCCATACTAGGGGTCACTCAAAAAAAGTGGTGAAAAAGAAATTTAAAACAAATACTTTACGGCACGCGTTTTCAGTTCGTGCTATAGACGCGTGGAATTCATTACCGCAGTTTATTGGGAGCAAACCTCTTATAGACGCCCCTAGCACTAAAGCGTTTAAAAACGGCTTGAAAAAAGTTAATCTAACATCGTTCTTACATTATGATAGAAACCTATAATCAGCTGTAAGAGGAATAACCCCTTGCTGATTCTCTTTTTATTCAATTGTATACCCTTTTCCTATAATGTATTCACTGTGAATTATTATACCATTTGTTCTACCTAACAGACACTTCTGCATACTGTTAGGGGTGTATTTTTGAATAATTTTTTGTTGTTGTTGTTGTTGTTGTTAAGATACATCAATCAATCAATAAAAAATTTACTGAATTTCACGTAATTCAACTTTTAATAAATAAATAAAAATTTTGCACCTGCTGAATTTAATTTCCACCACAATTTGGCTTGCTTCCCTAAAATGGAAGTCTGGCTACGTGCCGGTTCCCATCACACTTTATAATGCGGCGTTCACGTTATAATGTCCCCGCTGTTTGGAACATTTGTCCCCCTGTAGTGTTGACTATACCGTACAGACAGTCAGGGTGACCCTCATGCTGTAAATCAGTTGCCGAGTTTGTACGACACACCAGTAGCTACTACATGTTTTTACAGTGTCGTAGTAGACATCCTTAGTTACCCATTTTGGCGCGAATCAACTGTAATGGACACCGTCTGTAGCTAATGTGGTTTATTAGTACACCGTGCTGTGTATTTTTTAAAATTCTCGATATTTATATCTAGGACATATGAACGTTGATGAAATAATGCCGTACACTGTCAGTAAGATTGTGAGAAGACGCGATGTTGCTTGACACTGTCGAGAAGTGGCAATACCCCTAACTAGCTACCTTCGAAAAATTTTATAAAAAACGGGGTGTTTAGGACACCCTGTTGTCGACAGCGTGCCTGATACTGTGTGTTGCACACAGGTTCCAAATGTTGGGACATTATAACCTGAACGCCGCGTAACTTTTTTAATAACTTACGGAATCTGATATTTCTTGCAAATTTTAACTTTAAACTGGTAAAAACTTTAACTTTGGTTTAATACAATTTAAATTTGTTAGTATATACGTTACACGTATATATACTATGCGTTTTATTAGACAAATGAAATTATGTCACACGTGAAAAAATAAATTGTACAAATTTGTCTTGAGAGTCTTATTTGACATTTTCTTGCATCCACAATTTTTGAAATATCTAAAACGCTAAAATATATTATAAACTCTTTAAAACAATAACCGAGACTTAAAATTTATAATTCGGGTCGCTTCGAGTATACACGGTTATGCGTTTCAACAAACTAATGAAATTATCTCATACCTAATAAATAATTTATACAAAGATGTCTTGACCTTGAGAGAGTAACCGCTTGCAATTGACCTCCTGTATAATACATTCAAATCAATTTAGGACACTTGTTTTGAACGGCAACAACAACAAAGCTGTTTAGTGTCTTAAGGTAGCACAGAACATCTTATAATAAAATTGAATGAAGAAAACTGTTTAACATACAAATTCAAAATATAGTAAAAGACAATAAAGAGCGATAAATCATACCGAGGAGTGAAACGTCTTACATCAGAGAATATTATAAGAAGAATTCTAGAATATGTTAAACCTATTATAACACGAATATATTAGTTATTAGAAGACTGCGTAAAATTGACATTCCTTTTGCTCATCCTCTCTCCAGTGTAATAACCCAACCACAACAACAATAATCAATGAGAAATGTAATTGGAAGTTCACAGTATGATGTTCCCTAGTAAAAACGGAATTTCATAAGCATTAACTCATTAATAACTACGAGTGGCAATGAATTTAACGTTTGCGTTATCAGACATATAAATTGGTCTCCACAGTCCATATTGTGCAATTTAAACTCAAATGTTTATCGAGTAACTAGCAAATTTACACTAATAACTGAACAATGTACAACGATAATAAACAGGTGAATATTAATAGCAACAAATACCTATTCAAAAAGCTTGTAAACTCGCTATAAGGGGTCACAAAATTTTAACTCAACAATGTCTACATTTTCCAGTGTAAAAGAAAGTTACACTAAGTATTATAGGAAATCAATACCATTGAATAAGCAACTGGTAAATATGTATTGATCACATTTGCATATACTGATGTTGACTTATTATTGGTTGATTGAAAATGGTGCGCAATGTAATCCTGACGGACGTCAGTGTAATACATGCCATGCCTTTCTCGATGTACTAAGCATAAGAATTTAAGGCTAGGAATTTAACTCTTCCGAGCTAATGTTGGGATGTTTTACCATCAATTGCCGGAAAATAACAATTTCATTATTATAGACACCCCCAGGGTTTTTTACAGCGTAGCCTTATTGAATTTTCAAATTTGCTAACTTTTATTTATCAGGAAGAACAATTGAAATATGGGCGAGTTTAACATTCCTGTACTTCCTACTGAATTTTCGCTGCTGTTGTGTTCATTTGGTATCAAGCAACATGATACGAAAATTCTCCACTTGTGCCTTTTGTTGTTATTCACTGTGCTATTTCAGATCAGGAACTCGCAACTATCATTATATACGGCGACTTTCAAAAATGCTCGATGAAGAAACGAATAAACATACGGCTTGGAAAAGTGTTGATTACAATGCATTTTTCTGATAGGATACAAACTGCATTATGCCACGGCGCATTATAACGTTCTCCACTGTGACCCTCGACGTCATTTCAATTTGTTTGATGAAATTTTGCGCACTTTTGTAGATATACATGCACCGTGTTACCAAAAGATTGTCCATGACAAATCCAGCACTCCATGGTTTGATTCTGAATATAAACATAGAAAAGCCCTGCTAAGAAAATCGGACCGTACGTGTCGTCAGTATCCAGTCGCCGTGAACCGAATAGCTTATAACAATCAGAAACGAGCATCTCGTTTGCTCTGCGAGAGCAAATAAAATAATTATTGCCGACACCGGACATCACAAGAGTCTAACTCAAGCGGTGGTAATTGCATAACAGCATGTTGGACTAAAATAGCCGAAACAAATAGCAGATAATTTTTAAAAAGTATTTTAAACTTTAATTTTCTGCATGATTTTACTATCTCGAACACGGGTTTGGGCGCCTAGGCCCCCTGCCCCCCCTTGGTTACGCCACTGTTCTCAACACAACAAACTTATAACAATTGGTAACATAGATCACCAGTGGTGTGAAAAATGAAAACTTATTTAAAAAATACTATAGCTACAGCAAAGCCATTACTGTAGCTACGTCTAAATTTATTTATAAATAACCGGTAAAATAAACGTAGATGTAAAGTAAAAATGTAGTTAATTGGATATTGATTTGAAAAATGAAAACATTTTTGTCTTCGTTAGCAAAGCAAGGATGGAGGCGAAACATTTAACCTCCCCTGCACCTCTTTGGCTAAGACTCTGTGATGACCATCGCCTGAAAATTTTTCATTTTTAGTTATTTGTTGGGGGGGTCCGGACCCCCGGACCCCCCGTCTCGGTGCGCCGGTGCATGTTGGACAAATGTCCGCAAACACGTTTTTAGACTGTGCAAAATTCAGAATATATAGTTTATCAGAAAATATAATGGATGGAGCTGTGTTCATACGACATGGAGCTTCTAGTCTTCTTAAGATAAAGGTTAGTGACGTTGACTTAAACAGATATTTGTTGTTTGATCGTACCACGTAATATATATATATGACGTTGTAATTATGTTTCTCTACTTGCATAACAAACTCTAATTGTGGGACCACTCACCATTTTGCTCAATTATGATTTATTCTAGTTCGAATAAGCAAAAGATGCCGATGACTAAGAAAGGCGACGACTAGTTACGACGGGTGATTAATCACATATAGGGAGCACTTACAACAATATAATTTCTTAATGGTAATCGTCCAAGGAACTGCTTTCCAGGGCTCAGCAATAGACTGCGCGCTAGTGAGGTGGAGATGATCACTCACAGCAGCTACTGACGACACAACACGGAAAATAAGTAAAGCAGTGCAGTCATTGAGTGAAGCAAGAGACTGCTGAAATGTGTATGATTATTATTACACAAGTCTCAGCGCAGTTGTTCACCTTAAAATACCATAGGGTTACGAAATGGGAATGTCTACCATAATTCCTTTGTCCACGAAAGGAAACCTAATGTATTGAAATCCACGGAAGCTTATCCCTTTTAGCCGCTGACTTCAATATATAAGCAGTGGCAATGAATCGCTTCAATTCAAGTCTGACACGTGGTCTGAAGCTACAGCAACAAGCAATATTCAGACCAGGAAGAACCTGAACGGACCATATATCACAACTAGATCAGTTGCTGCGCAACATATACAGGCACGAATTTCGATGACCGCCTATACTGACATCCGTCGATTTCTAGGCAATGGTCGGTTGTGCCAGTAGACAAAACCGGTGTGTACAGCGGCGCAGCACGCGGGGGGGACGGTTAACCCCCGGTTATAGCAGTGGCGTGGACCTTATCAGTGAGGTCCCCCATTTATTGTGAAGTTTTTGTATTATTTTTTCTGACATCTTTATTTGAGAGTATTATATATATCATTATTACAGAAAAAAATAATAAGTAATAGGGGCGCACCCTAACGCTTTTCAAAAAATCGATAAAAATATGTAGGATTTTTCGTTCTGGTGTCCGCAATTTTCCCTTACACGCCATTTTGTGTCCCCCCCACTTTTGAACAGCGTGCTGCGCCGCTGAGTGTGCATTGTTAGCTAATATAATGTAAAATCTCTATGAGCTGTCAAGCGGTGTAGTCAAAATCCAAGATACATATAAAATCATCGCGATTTTGAACCATTTCCAGGGTTCCCAACATTTTTCTTTTTCCCAAGTTTTCCGAATTTTCCAAGTAATGACCGAATCAAAAAAGTTGTGATTTCATCGGTGCTGTTAGATTGGATTTGGCAACAGATTAAACTTCATGAACCACCGACAGCTGTTACTTTCAGAACAGTATCAAAGAACAAATCTCGATTACGCGGACAATATAGCGCGGGGACTGTGCGGGGCATGGGGGCCAGGGTACCTCTGGGGGTGTGCAGGGCCTGTTGAGGTGCGGGGCCTAGCAAGAGGTGGGTGCGGAGCCTCGGAGAGGGAGGAATGCAGGGCCCCAAAGGGAGCGGTGCGGTTCTTTGCAAGGGGTAACCTGTGGTAGCTCGGAGGGACCTTTAAAGGTGTGCCAGACTTCTAAGGGGGAGGTGCGGGGCATCGGGAGCTATGAAATCTTGCATCCGCCACTGTTTGGGATCTAGCACATGGTTTTGATGGGGTCCTCGGAATGAATCTCTAGGAATGGGTCCGAAACAAGGTTTAGATAACGACTGGAAAGGTTTTTATCATTGTTTGAAGTAAAATCATTTCCAAACAATCAATAACCTTTAAAATGACATACAAACTGTTAATATCTAGCGCACACAAAGGGCTCTTCAAAAATCAAATCAGGTTTATTATTGTTATTTGGACATAAGTTTTTAAAAAATATTTTACCCATTCTACGAGCTCTGATAAGACAAGCGAACAACATTGTTGGAACAACACTGATTTGTTTATGTTTCAATGACGGTGTATTGCTTCTATCGGAACCGCTACCGCCATTTTTATATTGCTTTTTGTTCCAAAATTGTGTATTGCTGGTTGCTCTATTTTTGAGTTGAGCCTGACAACATTTTTGGCTCTTTTCAATTTTACTATTTGTTAACAATATATTTGTATGTAAAGTTTCCGATATTTTAAATGCATTATTTATAAGATGTCCATACGCCTTTTCTGCTGTAAATGGATTTGAAAAATTCTATAAATTTCAGTAGATTTATATTATTCTACAGACTTACAGACAACAAAAAAGTGTTACGGGAATTGTACGAAATTAGAAGAAATATGCCAAATGTAAATTAAAGATTTTTTTTACAATTTCAACAAACAAAACAACGAACCAAATCGGTCAGTTGCTTACCGCGTTGCTCCTAAAATTCACGTAACACTTTTCAAACAATGAACCAAATCGGTCAGTTCCTTACCGCGTTGCTCCTAATGGTCACGTAACACTTTTGAAACAATGAACCAATAGTTCAGTTCCTTACCGCGTTGCTCCTAATGGTCACGTAACACTTTTGAAACAATAAACCAAATCGGTCAGTTCCTTACCGCGTTGCTCCTAATGGTCACGTAACACTTTTGAAACAATGAACCAAATCGGTCAGTTCCTTACCGCGTTGCTCCTAATGGTCACGTAACACTTTTGAAACAATGAACCAAATCGGTCAGTTCCTTACCGCGTTGCTCCTAATGGTCACGTAACACTTTTGAAACAATGAACCAAATCGGTCAGTTCCTTACCGCGTTGCTCCTAATGGTCACGTAACACTTTTGAAACAATGAACCAAATCGGTCAGTTCCTTACCGCGTTGCTCCTAATGGTCACGTAACACTTTTGAAACAATGAACCAAATCGGTCAGTTCCTTACCGCGTTGCTCCTAATGGTCACGTAACACTTTTGACACAATGAACCAAATCGGTCAGTTCCTTACCGCGTTGCTCCTAATGGTCGCGTAACACTTTTGAAACTATGAACCAAATCGGTCAGTTCCTTACCGCGTTGCTCCTAATGGCCACGTAACACGTTTGGAACAATGAACCAAATCGGTAAATTGTTTTCTCTCTTAATAGTAATGGTAAATATATTTCTGTATGAATATGACCTTTTCTATTGTATTGCATTTAATTATGCATTGTCCTTACTGTTAGCTAAAACATTAGTTCGATAAGTCATATTTTTTGTCAGCACAAAAAACATTATTTCGCCTGCAATTATAGTTTCGTTTGGTAGAACTGAAAATTTTGATCGTTTCAGCGCAAGCAGCGCTATGTAATCGACGGTTACCGTGCCACCTTGTGCCCATACTTGCCAAACTTACTCTCCACTTACACAGGTATTACAAAAATGTTTGTCAGATTTAGCTACTGGAGGACCCCAATGTTCGCGTGCCGCCTTCTCAACCACCCCCACCCCCACTATATAAATATGGTACCGAGAAAAGCCTGAACATGCAAAACTCAGACTGATTGAAGTAGCAACTCTAGAGTAATCAGTGAAGTTGCTGAAAACCCGATGTTTAAATGGTACGCACATAATTGTTTAAGATATTTCGTCCGAATAAACGTTACATTATTAATCAAACAGCTATGTGGCGTTTCAACTCATGACTATATTTCGGCCTTTTCTGTTAGAAAATAATTTTGATGAAAAATTATTTTAATACTTTTCATACTAAACAAAATTTCTTGCCATGTAATATAATCCATAAGAATATTTTTGAACCACATACTGGAGTTTACTAGAATATGGTATCAAAATTGCAGCTATTTATATGTCCCTAAAGTCGTGAATTTTTTGGCTGCAGGACTTAATTTTTTCTTTCATACTTTTAAATATATATGTATAACAATTATATAACATTAATATAAATAAGATGCCAACACATATGTTATTTACGAAAAAAGAAGTTCAAGATACAAGAACTAAAGTTAAACGAAAAGGTAAGTCTTTTTTGAATATTCCGGCATTTTGTGGCATTCAGAATATATTCTTTATATACTCATCGGGATTTACTGGTCGATAGCTTTAACAGCTGACCAGATCCAAAAACTGAATAGCGTGTATGCTGTCAGCTGCGTGCTGCATGGGTGTTGTTTCATCTATTCAATCAGTTTGCTAATATAACACGACGGGGGTACGCACTGAATGGTTGTCGTGCGGACACCGTTTGAGCGTTAAGATTAAGGTATGTCTGGATCGTTCCATCAGAAAGCAGTACACTACCAATATCAAAATTAAAAGTCATAAATTCATAAGGAAACTACCTATTGATGACGCAGTTATATATTTTTGCTGTATAATATGGCTATAAGTGGACACTTACATTTTTTCTACAGCACATAAATTTCTTTCAGGCTTTTGAAATCTTTCCATGGTTTTTTAAAATCCTCTGTTCAAACATAAGCTAGCTTTTTAGGACCTTACATGTGTTTTCGGAAAAAATAAAAACTAAATTTTCTAAAATCAACCAGAAATCAGGCTTACGTGCATTGAGCTCAGCTATCGTGAAGGTATGAACGTTAATAGATCTCAATTGGGGTACTTTATCTATATCATCTATCGTTCCACGTTTTTGTCTAGCAAAATTTGGTCATTTATGGTGTCATTCTGCCCTGCCAAAAAGACTAACCTCGTGTTCTTTGAACCATTTTACACAGCTTGTTCTTGTCTGAATTAATCAGGCTGTGACGTTATTTTCGCCTACTGCCATTATCAGTTCAAGTTGCGTTGCACTGTCCCTACGTAACACGTCACGCACGCCTCCTAGTAGAGTGCGATTAAAACTAGAATGGCGTTTAAACTTTTCACCAATCACATTTTATGCGAATTCGTTTTTAATAATTTCAGTTTCTTCGTTCTATAGTATATATATACAGTTTCACGTATAAATTATGCAGTCGTTTGTGTCATGGATGCAAAGGTGGTTTCAAGCTTAACTGAAATACTGATTTTGACTCAAAAATACCAAAACCTAAAATTTAATGTTTTTCAAGATAATTTAATTGAAATCTGTAGCAGGATGATAGTTTATGGCACAATGGTGCAAGCCCGAAAATTTCGGCTCCCCACAGCGGACTATATTTGCTTTTACATGTTCATTTATTTCTATATTTATATTTTATTTATATATTCATTTATATTTATTTATGTTTGATTTCAGGTAAAGTTAACAATCAGTCAGCAGTTCGTTCAGTCGACGTTGCCGTTCAAACGCCATCGGGCATTGTTAATCCATCGCAGTGGGGTGGAAATCAACGTGTTATACATTTTGGGCCGTTGGGAAGTCGTGACCCGTATTACTATTTCTATCCAAAAGGATGGGACGTTATGTATCCAGCTGCTTTTGGATTTTTTCCTTATCGAACTGAGTAGGTTCCGCAGTGATGTTTTAACATTGTTTTGTGCCTCTGTTCTCCAATTGTGTTGTGACTAAAATATGTCCAAGGTTTGACTCATTTTGAGTCAAGTTTAATTCTAATTGAATCAAAACTTGACTCAAAATAAGTTAAGTAGTCCTAACACACTTTAGGTTTTATATTTCAAAATTGTGGATGCAAGAAAATGTCAAATAAGACTTCTGAGACAATCTGTAGATTTATTTTTTCACGTGTGCATAATTTCATTTGTCTAATAAAAACTATAGTATATATAATGTGTAAAATTATATATGAACAAATTTAAATTGTATTAAAACTAAAAGTTAAAAGTTTACCAGTTTAAAGTTAAAAATTGCAATAAATATCACATCCGTAAGTTATTAAAAAAGTTACGCGGCGTTCAGGTTAT
>JASANE010029586.1:0-41503 GCA_030248225.1 Trileptium ribeirensis
ACGAACGTGTTTTTTGCGATTATATATGTGCTGTAAAACGTTGAACCCAATATAATCCACACGGTTTTGAATAACTGTTTCACGTTGTTTCACGCAAGAAGTACGACATATGTGCTACGACTATTTTAGTAAATTACTCTACAATTTACTCTATAATAGCAAAATCTTATGATATATAGTTTATAACAACGCAAAATTTACATGTGGACGTGCTGCTGAAATATAATATTATACAGGTAACCTTAGCAAGCTACATGTATTAAGGTCACATACCATTCTAATAATTTGAGCTAAATCTGTTAATCAAAAATCAAATTACCCAAATGTTTAGGAGCAAACTTAGGACCGATTGTAGCCTGAAACACTGTATTCCACGCTTGTTCTCAAAGACACTGCGATAGACTAATGCAAGCGCAATTGATAAATTTGTCTTACCGAATTTGTTGTTTGGCGTGTTTGCACATGCATTATTATTCACTTTCTTTGATAGTTTCTCTAACGAACCGAGCAGTAGTCCTAATCTATGTAATGGCTAGTGTACCAGGCTTGAATTTAAATGATCCTGGTTCAACCTGCCATTGCAGCAAAAGTTTGTTCAAGGTTGTATGAAATGCTCGTAAATTCGATAACGAAAGTGTCAAAAATATTTCTATGAGCATACTGTTTTATGCCTTGATCAGAAGATTGCGCGTAGTAGTTGGAACAACATAATGTGCCGCTAAACATATTGCTCTTGGTAGTTTATTTAATACAGGTTTAATTGTTTAGCAATCATTGAATTTTGGAAGCTAAAATGTTTAGCATTCAACGACTAATATGAGACACTAGATACTTTTCTGGGACTATTGGATCAAACAGTTAATTTCTGCTTCTTACCAATCAGCGATTATAATATTAATTTGTTATCATTTTGCTAAGTGTTTTATTTAAAAAACAATAAATCCTTCAGATTTTAGAGTTAGAATCAAATTAATTTACTGACCTGTCGCAGCAGTTATTTATTACGTTTGCAGTCGAACTCTGAGTTGTGAAGAAAATCTAACCTCTTCTAAATTTTATTTAAACGAATATCATGAATCCAATCTGCTATATAAGGAAAACGTGGACTCCTTTATTTTACTTGCAACTTGTTGCAAGGAATTTTAATAAAGTGAATTTGTTGTCAGGTTGGTGTAGGATTCTTAAGGTATATCATAATTATTGCAGTGGATGTGCATTGTGTACCGTGAGTGCTAACAAATTAGTTTCAGAAGCAAAAATTGTTACAATTTACTTTAATAACTAGTTTTGCTTACTTCATACCCAACTGTTGCGTAATTGAAGAGTGCGTTGGATAGATTCAAGGGTGCTACGTGCTTTTGCACTGGCATGTGCGTAACAAATTAATTGCATTAGTATTATGGGAAATAATTAGTCAATTAGTTTATTAAATGTCAAATGACTGTCAAAAATGTAAAAAAACCATACAGTATAATACGGCCAAAAGCTAGAAGAAAAATTTTGCGATAGAAATGTCCGTAGCCCAATTGTCCCTGCCCAAAATACCATCGCCAAAATGTCCTCGAAGCAAGAAATGTCCAGCTCCCTTACCCTCTATAATATATACCAAATAATTCAACACGAAATAAATTTAAATTTTTGTCAACTTAATTTTACGTTAATAATTTTTTCGCTCTTCTAAAGTTTACTAACATATTTTTGTTGGCAGGCGTGGTCTATTCGTGCAATATTGCTTATTTTATTTTGATAATCTTTAACACAAAATATAATATTGATAGCCGAGCGGCAAGTTGTGGGTTGTTTGAGATAAGAACGACGAAAACAAATTTATCACAAA
The DNA here is from genome assembly GCA_030248225.1 of Trileptium ribeirensis. Taxonomy (NCBI): domain Eukaryota; kingdom Metazoa; phylum Nematoda; class Enoplea; order Enoplida; family Thoracostomopsidae; genus Trileptium; species Trileptium ribeirensis. Next base: position 1,838 of record JASANE010029586.1, read on the forward strand.
ATTTATAACCGCAATAATAATTATCAGACACATTTTAAAAATGGCAAGGCGTACCTACGCTATAAACAGGTGTCATTTTGTGGAGGAAGTTTAAGCACTCTTTCACGAGGCCTTTTTCTACAATTTTCCCTTCCATACCTGTGTCGTTATATACCTATTTGTCATCGAATTTTTATACGAAGTGCGAAAGTTTGCCTGGCTGCCTGGTTTGTTGTTAGATATAATTAGATAAATCGATAAGCGCTAACGGAGATCAAACATACGTGCCGTATGATAAACCCTTTATGAACCTTGGCTCAAAATTGTGCGAAAACCAACGCGTGACTGGCATAAAAGATTTCAATCGTTTAATGTTTGAGCATTGGCAAGATCGGTGTCATACATTTTACAATGTCAATGATACAGTGCTACTGCTTTCAATGTTTGATTAAATATTCTTAGTATGGCTAACATATAATAGCTATCGCTATGCTCAAAACAAGGATGAAATGACGGTTGGCGCCATGCACGTTTGGCGTATTTTTGGAATTTCGTATGTAAATATGTAATAACGGGACGCAGCTGCATGGCGCAACTTCCTAACACCATGCCCATACAACCCCGGCTATCGTAACCTCGAGGGCGGACCGTGAATTGTCGAAATTTTAACTTTATTCGTGGTCAGACTCAAGAAGCCAGGCCACAGTCACGCTTCACGGGGTGTGCTCGGACCCCGCCCGATTGGTTGCGCACGTGTTTAGTTTCTGGCATGATTTCTGAGGTACCCCAGGGAGGCTAGCACCGACACCTGCTCACAGGTCATGGAGCTTAGCCGTCGCTCCCTATCCTATACTCATCGGAAGTTGTTTATTTCAATTTAGTTGTGTTAAAAGCTGAAGTAAAAGGTGAAAATTGCCCTAGAAAGTTGAGCTCAAGTTGTTCTGCCTGGTTAAGATCCTAGGTTTCTCCGCTTAGGAGCGTTGTAGCCAATGTGGCCCCACAGGGTTTCGACAAGCCCTGAAAGTTTAATGTCGGGAGATCAACGGTGTGGCCTGCTTTCCTTAACTAATTCACGTTTGAGAACTAATAATTTGACTATTAAAATTCCTGCTCGGTTTGGATCGCAACGTACAAAAATGTTCCTTGTAAACTTTGAGAGATAGTGGGCTATGAGCGTCTAATTTTCTTGTGGACTCCTCTTACATTATCTCTGAATTCGAATGATCAAGCCGTAAGAGCAGAAAGCCGTACACGCCAGTTCTTGGGACATTCTCGCACACAAGCCAACGCGGGCAGGACCGACCCGCTCGTCCGAGCGGACAAACCAGCAGTTTCCTATCGTCTCGGTATGAATTGAAACTGTACTCGGTGTCTATAATACAAAATTTATTTAAATAATCAACGGTTATCGTTGGGACGAGTGTTCCCTGTCGGCTATCGAGGCGGACTAAGTGAGTCAAGTTGGGAAAGCTTAGTAGTAGCTCACTGCTGTCGCTTCGGTTCGATAGACTATGGGACATAGGGCGTTAAAAAGGGAAAACAGGGACGGAGCGTGCAGATACCCGCGCGTTCGCACACTGGGGGCGGTTATCCCTGCCTGTTCTCAATGTTAGCGACTCTTCACCTAAGGGGCGCAAAAAGCAGGGGCCCTAGAGTACTTCGGAAAATGCTCCTTAAAACGTGCCACCTTAAACGACGATCCTTTGCACGCGGTGATGGACTCTAGACGGGTTAAGGGAAAAACGGCGACAGGGCTTGACTATGCGAGCTCTACTCTGGCAACGCCAAAAACACGGTCTGGTTGTTACTCAATGCAACACCGGCGATAAGGTACTTCTAAGCGTGTCGACTATTTTATCCTAGCGACTCACTGGCGGTAATGCCTACACGTTGATTAATTTTATCGTCTCGGGTAACGTTGTGTACCAAACAGTACGACTGACCGAAAGGAGGAAACAGGAGGAGGGGGTAGAATAGTTCATCAGATTCTGGATGGTTAGGCGTGGTCGTGGCGTGATATACCACGATGCGATCTCCTAGACAATTTCCGGGGACGCCCCCAGGGGCGAGCCCGGTTATCTAAAGTTACTTCGACTCCGCAGCCGATTTTATAGGAGGCATGGAGGGGGCACGACACACGGGCGGTATGCGAATCGGCTGCCTGACCTTATTTCCTAACGTTGCAAGCAGCGGGGCACGTGGCCGTTGGCCCTTGACGCGTCTGCGTCTTTTCCTTCTCTTGTCGGTTGCCGTTATTTTGACTCTCCCTAACGCTTACCCTATTGCCTTAATGCACTGCAGTATATTGCAATGTCTCGACTGCACTGTGTGCAGTCGTGTTATGATCGACATGATAGCCGATGTTTCTAAATTCCTATGGCTGAATGATTAGAACTGGTGATTTTGCAGCGGGCTTAAATTCTCCGTGCAGGATCGAGTCCGGAAAACTAGAGAAAGTCAAAAAGGAGGCTGAAAGTGAAAGTCTTGGACATACATACTATATAGCCTAACGGGCAACTCAGGATAAACAGAAATACCAAGCTGAACTCAGCGATCAGCTCGCTCCAAAGAAAAGCTGGGGTTTTGCATTCGCTCGCCTTGAGGCCCAAACGGCTCGAGCGAGGGGGCTAATTTTCTTTGTCGGGCTTGAGGAGAGATACCTATAATTTTTGAAGGAGGGAGCACGGAGAGTGTTTTTCGCGAGGGGCAACGACTGAAGGTGGCGTTGGGTCACGCCGTCGAACTGTTTTAATGATGCTAACTTCTCGGACATTAGTCTAGAACGTGGAGAATGTACTTATGTTACGTTGAACCTCAGTAATCTTGATAGTTTTATCGAAGTAATTTTGGGGGGTAATGGTTTGAAGCTTCACCTTCGAGTAAACAATGCGCGGTACTAAACGAGGGCCGGCGGAATTTTGAACGGCTAGGGGCATGGCTCCTCCGGCCTTTTAGATCACGACGGGGTCAGGGTAGTCGCCTAGTATCGCTTCCGTCAGTCGTCCGAGTGAATTACGGTTTTGTTTAAAATGTCTACCAATTCGCCTAAACCGGTGCAATTGTCCTGCAGCTCTTATTAATAGGTATACACAGAATCGCTATGAAACGAAAGCCTAATAATTAAACCGAGACGATCCATTAACATTGTTCCTTATGAAGAGCAAACACCTTAAGCTCAAGCCGGAATGCCTAGAATTTGTTTAATCTTTTGGATTCCCAAATCTTCTTAGCTCGTGCGGATAAATCAATTTTAGGGGCTTCCTAAAGCCCTGCGGAAGCTAGTGTCCCGCTCCTAAGCTACGATTCTGTCCGAGTTCAAACACGGCATGAGCATCGAACAGTCAACTAAGCTGTAAATTTGTAAACCCAAAATTGCAAACAGTAGGGCAAGTCCCTATTGTTCCTATCCAAGAACAGTGGAAAGTTTAGCCGTGGTCAACTCAGGAAAAATTGGATGGACCTATCTCGGTATCATGTAATACGCAGACTAGAAGCGTCCCTCTTTTAAACAGCTTTACCTAAGACCACGGGGAATCAGAAAGACTTCGACGTGTTTTCCCGCAACTTCCTACCGTCCCGTATAACTGCCCACAGCGTCCAAAACAGGACTCGACTCAAGGAGGTCTATCAAGGACAAATCGGGGACGAAGCGAATTGACCCTGATAGATGGTCTGTTACTGTTACATCTGGGGAAAATAAACCCCCATATTTCAGGTTACTATCCTCGATCTCACTTACGAACTTCGATCAGAAGGCAGCGAGCGCTGGCCTCCTTCGTGAGGCAGTAATTGTCTACGCGAGTCCTCCAACGGTCGAATCCATTCCAAACGCGAAAACAGAAAGCCACGAGAAAGCGTAAAAGTAAAAACATCATGCAGATAAAATCATGCGTCGGAGCCGGTCGGTAGAGTCGACTGAACTCCTCGCTGCCAAAGTCGAACATATTCCAAGAATCGACGCGTTGGTCGTAACCTCGAATTTTCGGCCTGTATTGTAGGATAGCTACTTCGTCGCCATCCAATCGCCGTCCATCGCCAACCGCCCACTATTTTGGGTTTCTTCCTCGGTGTCCAATTGGGGACACTTTCGGAAATGCAAAGTTGACAGCTACCGTAAGCCGTCCATGTCCTTAGAGAGGGTCGGCTTCAGTCGAACTCGCCGACATCAAGTTTGAACCCTCCGAGTAATCGGAGGTCACCCATCTGTGATCTCAACCCAAATTTCCCATGAAATCTGAGCTCTAGAGCTTCGATTTCCTACCATTAGCCGGATGTTCGTTGAAATCGGATCCACCACCCACGTCGTTAGCATAACATCCGGTCTCATAGTGGTTGGATCAACAAAGAATTTCGGGACACCTAATTTCTTGCACCTCGAAGTTGAAATCTGTCCCTTCGTTTAGATTCTTTAATGTTTCCTGTCTTAATTGGGTCGGCAAGTAACTGCGTTTTCTTTGTGGTCTCGATATGCCGCCCACCTAATTAAGGTAACAGTAGCGTTGAAAATGACCGACTTCGTGAGGACAGCACAGACCTTGAAGCGAAATCGCGTCTTTTCGCGATTTCTAGCTGATCTTTATGCGACCCAGGGGTGAAGGGCGATGACGGGAATGCGCCATTCTGAGTGCTGGAGGTGTGGCACCCTCCAAGGAAGCCCTAACAGGCCGGGCGCCCTATTTTGGGACCGCAGAAACCCACGGGAGGGCCCTTAACACACCCCCGTCCTGTCCATTCATTCGTGTCTAGTCCGTCCTTAAAACGTACAAATTTAAGAAAAATTTGTACGTCTTGTCCTCATCCGTTCTTGATTTTTCATGTCCTCATGTCCTATTTACATATATCACACATATATATTTACATACATGTAGACATATATACACAAATACACATGAACACACACAATACACATGAGCGACCTGAGCGACAGAAAGGTCGCTCAAGTACACACGCACAAGACACACAACACCCCGACAACAACAACAACAAAGGCAACCGACCAAGGAAGTCGGTTAGAAAGACAGAGAGAGAGCGACAAGAAAAGCGAAAGGACAGCGATGACACGAAGAAACAAAGAAGAAGCACGGGAGGGGAAGCGGGACAGAGGTAATCGGGGGGATTTTCAAGGCAATGGGGTGAAATTCGGTCCCAGGACGAAAAATGGGGCCGATTATTACCAAACACGAGGGGGTGGACGTAATATCGGGTCAGGACCCACGTCTGAATCCCGACATACATAAGTACGTAGGGTTTATTGGGCTCTCCCACCATAAAGTTTGGGCAGAGCGACGCCCGCTGGGCATAGTTGGATTCGCCGTCGAACGGTGGTTCGCACGAGGGGTGATATCCTTGCCTGAAAGGCAGGGATTAAAGAGGTGCTAAATTTAACACGGCTAGAGAGTGGCGGTGATGGTAGGGGCGCTTTCATTGGCCGTCAACGGGGTGACTGGCGGCGGCCCGCCGGGTATTTTTGGAGGGGTCTCGGCGAGACGAACACAATAAGGGACGGTTTGCATGTTTTGGAAGTAAGAGAAAAATCTCGAATAATTAGCGCCCACTAGTGGTTGACGGCAGGAACTGGGGCATCTTTGAGTGCCTACAGCGGGTCAACGGGGAATCGGGCAGGAGTTCGGCGCTCATCATTGGATTTGTCTAATTAAGATGAGCAAACAGAGGGGTCACATGCACCAGTTCAGAAGTAGGGTGCGACCACTAGGATGCAGGAAGGTGTGACTTGTATCAGTCATATGAAGGCAAGTTACAACTGAATCATATGAGGCAAAGGGCGGTTTACCTAAGATACGCTAAGGGGAAAACGTTCAAGGTGGTGAGGGAGGGCACAAAAGACCTGGTATTCGTACGCATTCATTAAATAGACACATATACATACATACATATATATAACATGATTTAAATACAAAAGTAGCAGTCTTGTTTCTGTCACTACAGTCCAACTTAGCGTAGGTAGCGGTAATCATCGTACCTTAAGAGCGAGGTTCTGGCATTGTCCGGGGCGGTTTGACTTCCGGCAAAAGTTCTCAAAATACTCTACCAACATGCTCAGGCCACTCCCAGATCATGGTGCACTGGACGGTGACGGGTCGTTAAATTAACCCGACCTCCGTCGTCCTTCAAGTTCTACCGTACATGTAATTTTCAGCTCGCCGCGGCTTGTTATTTCCCGTGACCATTGCTTATTATACAGCTAAAACCAGGTAGACTTAATATTTTCAGTTTCTATCTCTACCAATCTATTCAGCCCATCGAATTCCGAGTGGTTCCCTATAGCCGTTGGGAAGGCTCAATTTTTGGGTCGTAATTCCTTTGAATCAGTCTCCCAACGAGTTGAACGTTTAACTCACATCGCTACTGTGTCCGAATCGTCCCACTTGACACTCGTCCGGCAGGCATTCAAGAATACAACTTATAGTGGCAAATTATTATCAGTCGAGAATGGTACAAAATTGGTTTCAAATGATAACGAATTATTATTAATCAAGAACAAATTATTGTTAATCGAGAATTTTACAATATTGATTTCGTGCCGTAACAAATCATGTTGATTCGGGAACTATACAAAGTTGATTAGTAAGCGAATTGTGGGTACGCGAGATAATGTTCCAATTTACTTAATAAGCGAAGCATCGGCGCGCAAGCAATGTTACCCCCAAAGATCATGGTGCACTTTGACGTGTTATCCATCCTTAACAACAGTTTTTGGCGGTTGCTAGGCGGTTTTGATGCTGAAATCATGCAGAAATCCTCATAACGGGCCGGAACGGTCCTGTTGCAAATATATATAACACACGTCTCAACAGCATTAGCTCAGGTAGTTGCTGTCCTTTCAAGGTTTTTGTGCATGGAGAGCTGGATACAGTCACAATATTGAAAGATATTCACAAGTTTTTAAAGGATTCTGTTCAATAAACGAAAATGTTTTGTATTATTTGTTACACAGAATTAAATATATATTCGAAAGTTGAATGACCATGACCAGTGTTTTGGAATTCACCGACCAAGGCATTGTATTTGTCGCTCACACAATACCTTCTATAAACCAGCTCTTGTCCTACAATTTTTGGAACTTGTTTTAGCAAACTTGTTGTAGGTTGCTGTGTGATGCGGCAAAATCATGACCAACTTTTGACTTGTACAATCTTCATTGGCTCAATTTTTTATAGTCGTACATTGTCCACAGTCTGTCGGATTTGAACGAGGTGGGCAGCATATATATAGCTGCTAATTGTTGTCACATCCGTTAAGATGTGACATTGTCTTCACCGTTCTGTCTAGCTTCACACTATAGAAATAATCGTACATGCTATACTCACACAGTGGAACAGTGATGTAGACCTCCCCTTAGACGTCGGACCCCTCGGCGTGAAGCCCTTACAGGGATAGCCTACCCCCTCCCTCCCTTGGCCGCAGGTGCCGAATTCAAAAAATGGAGATGAAGGGGCGGCAGCCCACCTCCCGCCATCGACCGGCTGATCCCCCAACTGGGAGGCCGAAGGCCAACCCTGCGGAAGACCCGGCTACCTCCTGACACCTAGGACCTAGTGCATGGAATGACCTAGGCATGCGTTGACGTATGGAATTAACTTGGTTTGCGCAGTTGACCACAAATTAGTAATGAAGGGTAATGACTAGTACACTCTGTTTGCAAACTGTGATATGCGCGCGGCAAGGGTTTCTAACTTGATACACAAGGAAGGCCGAAACATAGAATGATGCCCTAAAATTATTTTCTCGAAAATGAAAGAAAGATGAATACAAAGTTCACATTGTTTAATACCATCGGCAATTTCAGTTGCTGCAATACTCTATATTACGCCATACGTACTGTGACTTGTTTCCGGAATTTATGAACGCGCGAGATCTAACCTTGGCTCTACTAGGCACATGTTATTAAGCACAATACTGTTATAAAAGTTTGATTTCAGATGATTCAAAAAGGTTCCACATAAAAATATTTTGGGAAGCCAGTATTCTCAAGAGTGCATTAAGAAAAGTTTCTAAATGGATATGGCACTCGGTCATACTCTGGTATATACTTTATCTTATAACAGGCAATGACGATTGCTACTCCTGCTATAATGTCATTGGTTATTTGGATCTTTTAGCTGGAAACCGTTAAAGAAGCCCAGAAACCTATTAGTTCAGCCTATAAACCACAACGATTTTTGTGGTCTTTTCCTTTAGCGCTGTTCTCAGGCAGAAATTGGTCAACTCTGAAGATACACTGATGATTTTGGTACCATTCGACTCAGCTCGACGAGCTTGTCAAGAATAATTAGAAGTAATTTTTTCCGTTTTTAGGTTCTCAATATCTTAAGCGTTAGGCTTAAGATTTCGCATAAATGCCAATATCTCTTTAACCAATTAACCAATTCAGCCCATTTCACCGCCTTTCGACTCAGATCGTAAATTCGGTAGGAACAATAAATAAATATAAAATTATACATTTATCGAGAAAAATTTTTCGATACTTTTTTGGGTATCAAGAGAAACCCAAAAAGAATCGGGAAAAAATAGTTTTAGATTTCGCTAATAATGAATATATTCTGAAACAGCTCATCCAGCTAAGTCAAATGATATCAAAATTATCGCTGCATCACCAAAACTGATCCATTTCGGCCTTGGGGGCGGGGGGAGGGGGCTAAACGAAAAGCCCTGAATCTTGAAGTGATTATCACTTTGCAAATCTTTGCAATTTCCGCCAGGAGGCATGCCGAAAAACGACCACATCAACGGATAAGGCAAGATACATGCGTATGACCAAATGTAATACTCTTCTACAATAAGTTTCTAATTTACATTCAAGTGATGATATCTTGCGTTCTATTAAATACACTAGTGAAGCTCACTTGCGAGCCAGAATTCGAGTGGTGAGAACAATCCACCGAAGCAGAAGTGTGAAAAATATTTGCCACACAACATTTTTGCAGAAAACCCCATATCCGACACTAAAACCAACAATAAACACACATTCAGGTGCTTTTCCCACGATTTCTCGCCAAAAATTTCGAAAACGTCATTTTGTTATGCCAAGTATGAACCAGAAGTGTAAAAAATATTTGTCCAACAATATTTGTAACACTTGCAATGAGTTTATATGCCCAGAAAACACCATATAAGAGACTAAAAGCAACAATAAACACACATTTAGGTGCATTTCCCACGACTTTTCACCAAATATGAAATTTGGCGCCAACTATAAGCTTATAGACTCCAGATTGAGAAGTAGTTGTGAAACTTGTTATATATCATTGGAAAGCCCTGGTAAAGCTACATAGAATAGGCCTATTAGTTTGCGGATAGCTCGTTTACTTATTGAGAAAACTCGCAAAAACTGGAGGGTGTGCCCGAAAAATGGGTCAAAATGACGTCATTTTGCCCCATAACTTTTCCCACGGGAGAAATTCAAAAATCGGGCTCCGTCACTACACTTAAATCGACATTGCGGCTCGAATGAGCTATCTCGCATCAAAATCCGCCTAACCATTATCGAGATCCAGGAGCGACACACGCAGACACACAAGGACAAGACCTTTTCAACCCCCGTCCAGAGCCAAAATTGAAAATTCTTGTTCTACTGTTCTTAAACCCATACTGCACCTTTTATTACTCACATTTTCTGGTTCCCACACACCAGGAAAAATAACCTGGATTCGTGTTTGTTGGTGAGACTTTATTAGCACAACTGCCAAGTTGTAATCATGTTTTCTCCATAACTCTATAATATCCGCACGATAAGGTGCATTAAAATTACTTACAGTTACACTCGATTTTCTAAATTTTGCCTAAATCCAAGCTATTAGCGTAATCATTTTGTCTTTGTGAATAATTTTTTACAATATAGAACTCATAATATCGGAAATTTGCTACATCATCATTTTGATATCGGACTTCAACATACGATACAGTTATTTAATCCCTTACTCACGGTGATTTACCAGCGTGTCCCTTTTGACTTTGATAAAGTAACATTGTGATAGTTTTATATAAATGTGAAACGTATAAAGTTATCTATTGTTAGTGGAATTTAAAAATTATGATTTTTTCGTAATAAAATTTTGACCGCTGTATATATGGCGACTGTATTGCAGCGGCAAATGCTTTCTCATGAAAATTGAATCTCAAATGATTATGAAAAAATTTCAAACAAAAGAAAAACTCAAATACATAATCTAAAGCAGCATTCGAATTTTGCTTTCTGTGACGACAGGGCAGGGTACCGGCGTTTTCCGGCCACAATCTGAGAACACGCTTATAATAACACCAGCTCGGTTGGAGAAACGCATGACTTCTATTCGCTAAAATCTGCTACGTTTATTTTTGGAATTTAATATTTTTTCAGTATTTTTATCGGTTTATTGTTCTTAATATATGTCGAAATATGTTATCTCTTGGCTATCGGTACCGGAAAGAGCGTGCAGAAAAAGCTGAGCGAGAGCTTCGCGAACGACGCCGGCAACAAGAGCAACTTCAATTGCTTGGATACAAAAGTTTGGACAGTGAAGATGCTCTATGTCCTGACGGAACCAGAAACAACCAAAGACAAACCGTAGTAATTTTAACTAAAGACCCAAATGAGTCGTTTCCGATTCGATCAGCTCTAAAACAACGTTCAACAGATCGTCATGAATCCCACTCACCGGGTCCTGGTAACAGGCTAAGAGGTCGAAGGCACTCTGCTAGCCCATTTTCAGTAAATCGGAGGCCTGCAGTTGGTGGCCGAAAGACTGTGCATTACTTTGATGATGAATCAAAAGCTAACAATAGCGGCAGAAAAGATAACTGCAATAATGATGGGGCAGGCGAAAAACTGGAACCTGGAAAATGTCGAACTTCAAATCGCCGTCTCACACTCGAGTACTGCTTGGATTGGGGTCGCGAAGATGACGTAACGAAAGCTAGCCACGCAGCACGGTCATATGTGCGATGTAGGTTTTATTTATTTTTTCATTTATTTATTTATTTATTTATTTATTTATTTATTTATTTTTTTATTTATGTATTTATTTATTTATTTATTTATTTATTTATGTATTTATTTATTTATTTATTTATTTATGTATTTATTTATTTATTTAGTTAATTTATTTATTTAGTTATTTAGCTATTTATTTATTTATTTATTTATTTATTTATTTATTTATTTATTTATTTATTTATTTATTTATTTATTTACTTATTTATTTATTCATTGATTTATTTATTTATTTATGTTTAATTATGTTTAACTGCATTTTGTTCAGCGAACGATAGTATGTTTTGTACTGAAGTAATTTTTTTGCAAAATCTGCCGACAGTACGAAAACCTATAAAAGAAGTTGTAACGCCGAAACCGATGTCAAATATGCTACAGGTTTTTAACAAATTTTAACTATTTTTCATGAACTGCCGATATTCAATCTGTTTGAAACTTTATTGATTTAGTATAAATTTTGATGGGCTGTATTTTGTAAACAGATATTATCGGAAAGGATGCAATCGAGAATTAACATTGGAACACGTTCCGTTGGTACAAATAGCATGATATCTTTGGCATGTGTGAGGAGTTTTAAGACAAAATAAAGGAATGATTAAATAATGAAATACTTAATATATATGCATCCGAACTGAGCGGCGTTTCCTTAGGAAACAAAAGAAGACTAGGGCGCCACTATCAAAAAAGCATAGGGCGCCACATCGTTTCAGAAACAACTAGTGGGCGAGTACCGCAGGTCTCATAAAATATATTGAACATAATAATTCTTCGCAAGTGAACTTGAAAAATATTGTACCGCAGGTCTCATAAAACATATTCAACATAATTCTTCGCAACTGAACTGGAAAAATATTGTACCACAGTCGCATAAAACATATTGAACATAATTCTTCGCAAGTGAACTTGAAATATATTGTACCTCAGGTCTCATAAAACATATTGAACATAATTCTTTGCAAGTGAACTTGAAAAATATTGTACCACAGTCTCATAAAACATATTGAACATAATTCTTCGCAAGTGAACTTGAAATATATTGTACCTCAGGTCTCATAAAACATATTGAACATAATTCTTTGCAAGTGAACTTGAAAAATGTTGTACCGCAGGTCTCATAAAACATATTGAACATAATTCTTCGCAAGTGAACTTGAAAAATATTGTACCACAGTCTCATAAAACATATTGAACATAATTCTTCGCAAGTGAACTTGAAAAATGTTGTACCGCAGGTCTCATAAAACATATTGAACATAATTCTTCGCAAGTGAACTTGAAAAATATTGTACCACAGTCTCATAAAACATATTGAACATAATTTTTCGCAAGTGAACTTGAAAAATATTGTACCGCAGGTCTCATGAAACATATTCAACATAATTGTTCGCAAGTGAACTTGAAAAATATTGTACCACAGTCTCATAAAACGTATTGAACATAATTCTTCGCAAGTGAACCTGAAAAATATTGTACCGCATGTCTCATAAAACATATTGAACATGATTCTTCGCAAGTGAACTTGAAAAATATTGTACCACAGTCTCATAAAACGTATTGAACATAATTCTTCGCAAGTGAACCTGAAAAATATTGTACCGCATGTCTCATAAAACATATTGAACATGATTCTTCGCAAGTGAACTTGAAAAATATTGTATGCTTTCAGCGTCCTGGATTTCAAAGTTACACGTGCCAGGTCCTCGACCTCTACTGCTAAAAGTGTTCCTGCCTAGTCTAACGAAAACCGGATCTCCCTTCATTTAAAAATGTGTACCACCCGCTACAGTGAACAACCAGCACATCGGCGCTGTGCATATTGCACTTAAGTGAAGTCGTGGCAAAGCCGTTAAAACGGCATAAGTAGGCACTTACTTAAAGATCAAATCCTATTGGTTACAACATTCTGGGCCAAATTTATAGAGCAATTCCAAGGTTATACAGAAAACAACAGTAAATTATTGTTCCATTTTAGTTTTAAAAGCACAACTTCACACAAACATTTCCCAAATGCAGATGTATAGGTACAAAAAATCATTATTGTGCTCCAAATTTTGTGCCGCTAAGCGGTAACAGGCAGGATCGACCAACCCCAGAATTGTTCGTAGTGGTCGTAACCTCAACCATTTAGCCCCACTAACTTTTATATAAGCCTACAGTTTTATAAAAACTAATAACTTGCAATTTCAGTTATGTAATTGTACATTTTTAGCGTATTAATTGTTTTTGCGTTGAATGGTTGTACAAAATGTTTAATGCTACTAAAATTATTATGATATCAAGCGGTACTAAAAGATTTAAAATATATTATTCAATCTCTAGCTTGAGCGAATTGAAAGTAAAAACAAACCTATGAGAGCCATTTTTTGTAAAATTGTTCGATACAAAATTTAAATTGGACAAATGAGATTTAAACCAGACGATTTTAAATCGATCTCTCATGAAATAGGCTAATATCACTTAACCTCTTTTAAAAGAAGCCGAAAACTATTAGATTTCACATCTTAAATTATAACTTTAAATTATGACAATCTGTGCGAGACTTCTTGGTAGTTTGTACCTGATTGATATCTATGAAAGAGACGGAAAATATTTGACGCTTTTCGAATAATGTTTGCATATGCTCGTTTCGTCATCAATGCCACCATCCTATTTATGAGTAAAATTGTTTTGCTTTGACTTTTCAGTAATTTTTCAAATGCTCACTGAATTTTACTGAGTGGACTTATATAAGAGGGCAATGCTGAGTAGTATGAATTGTAGAAAAATCTAAGGCAAATGATAGCAAAACGCTTTGTCTGTATATAAATCTTGCATTTAAATAATTTACTATTTTGTAACATTGTATCCTTCAAAAAATTGATCCATCTAAACTCAGGTAAAAATTAATGTGGAATCTATATGTGTTATTAGGCAGAATTTGTTTCGTTAAAAATGTGTAATGATCACATGTCTAATCGTGTTTTTTACGTTAAGTTGTGAAAAGGTATGCATCATCAAAGTCGGTGCCTGAAACGTCTGTTAGTTTATTGTAATGTTTCGCAAAATTCTTAAAAATATATTTAAAAACATAAGATTTAGTATTTCGCAAGCGAGGGTGAAACGGAACACAACAATGCAATCATATTCATTGCGCCGAGAAAGATATGTGGATGATTCTAAATGTACTATAAGCAACAAATAAACAATCAACGAAAGACAATCTATGTTTAAAACCATGGTAGGCCTAGTCTAAAATCGTTGAAGTCCCTGAAAATGGAATCCTTGAGTTATGCTGGGGTTATATAACAAACCGTTGTTCAACGCAGTAGAAAACCTATGCTCCAAACGCATTGAAAGCTATTGTACAGGAACAAACAACTTACCATTGGGCTATATTCTTGAACTCGGGTTGGTCGGTCCTGAAACAACAGAAACCCTTGAAAGCGGGAGATGTTAGCCATCCTGAGCTCTAGATAACAAACCTATCGTATTCAGTGAGCTTCATAACCTAATAGACATTCCCGACAATGCAAAAATACAATAGCGTGCCAAAATTTGAAAAACCTATATATAATGGAAAAAATGTTGCCATGCCAAAATCGGTCCTGCATCGCCCCAGAGAGCGGTCACATGTAGAACAATATTCGGTATAGTTGTAGAGCTCAGCTCCCCAAGCTGAATCCGGCGTATATAATTTACATAGAGAAGAGCCGTCCGCGAACTTAGGTAACCATATACTCATATTTGGGAAACAATTTATAAAAAATCTGTTTTTCACCATTTTGCGAAAAAATATTGGGTCGGAGTCCCTTATTAAAAAAGCAAATTGTCATTACTTCTCCTATCTAACGAAACATTTTGTTTAAAAGTTATTCAGCGGAGTGTAAATTATGAGTTATGATACACCGAAAGACAAAAGAAATTTTCACGATTTTTCCTCTTAGCGTCCTCTGTGGAAACTCCGATCGCTTGACTCGTACCTTTCAATAACTACTAAACATGTACAAAAATTTTAATAAAAAACTGGTGTAAAACACTAAAGACATTTTAACGCTTACAGATAATGAGAAAAACAGCGGATTAAAATCGCAAGGTGTTCTTAATGACGTTGAAATCAAAGGTATTCAGTGTAGCAACCCATCTTCGAGCAATTTCAACAAATTCAATGGTTCAAAAACAACAGGCAGCAGAGGTTATGTACAAGTAGATGCTGCGGGATCGCTGCCCAGATCCGTCATCGATGCACGGTATTCATCTGCAATTCAAAGATCATCCCAACCGGATGGTTTAGGGAAATATTCTAAGGCGATATCGGATGGTTACGGAAGACGAATGCGTTCAGAATCTGGTATATATCACAACGAAAATAGCTCTATTACGCAGAGTCTAATATCATATGATCAAATGTGTGAGCTGGAGTTAGCCAACGTGAATTTGGATGACCGTACGCTAGATTCTACCATCACTGATCTTAACTCAGAGACATCAAGTACGACACATGACACAGTTTCCGACCGTGGATATTATTCATGCAAGAGTTCTCACGATAAAGGGATTCAGTGTTGCTTTTCTGAGCGTGGTTGTGGCACGACCAATTGTTGCTGTTCTCACACCAGCGGAGGTATAGTTTTAAAAGACATGCCATCAAGCCAACAGCGACAGCAGTATAATTCTTTAAATCAGAAAGGACTCAGTCCTCCAGGAAGTCATTATTCCACGATAAGCGGAGTACAGCCATTGACGACCGACAATAGCCATATCTCCGCGACAGCACCTATATCAACAACGAAGGACGGCATCAGTCACAAGCGCGCTCAGTCTGACGATGCAACAAACCTCAACAATTTGTATCCAAAAGCGAATTCTAAAGTTGTTTCACCGCCGACGCTGTCCCGTATTCGTAATAATAGTCTAGAAGGATCAAAGAAAATTGCAACAACGATCATTAGTGCATCATCAGTCAGCTCAAAACGACAAGACTCTGATCCACCTGACGTTGAAGCCCTATATCGATCACCGTTTTCAACAAATGCGCCAACAACAGCTGCTGTTGGAACTGCAGTTACACCAAGTCTTGAACATCCGAAATGAAAACTCAAAGTTTTGTTTTGATTTAACGTTGCGGACTTGTTGTCAGATGTGACACCATTTTCGCTAATGTTCAAATAATCATATTAAATAGCAAATTTAAAAACAAAAAATATATATGAACTGTATAAAAAAATTTTCCAAGTAAATAAGTTTTGTCTACGCACCATAATAAAACTGTAAAATATGCGAAATCGTGTTATGAATCGATGCAGCAGAAGCATCAATTCGTACGTTTTAAACCCTCTTGCACCAAACTATTTTGATTCATGAAAAAAGAGTGTCACGTCTCTAGAGCCAGTATATCGTTTCACGAGTTTTGTTTCTGTAAAATATGTCCAAGTTGCAATTTTGATACATTCTATTACGTTAAAATAAATTATAGTGCTAAGACGCGATGTCGTGTATGTGCATCATAAACACGCATTGCTTAACATAGCCTAGGTCAAGGATAACGGTAACACGTTTCAACGCAGCGTGCAATGCCAGAATACTCATTTGAGTCTGGTTAAAAAGTTTGCAAGAAAGTCTATTAAGTTACTCATATATTCAACTGATCATGATATATATGATTCAGTAAAAATGCTTCTATTTAATATATATAAGCAGGTGTGTATATATAAGCAGTGTATTGACGTTTTTGCAATAATTTAGAACATTTGACGGGAATAAGTACGTGTCATTTTAGTCAATTTCAATTTTGTGCGCAGTAAATAATATGTATATATAAATAGGTACTGCACACAAAATGAAATTGAGTATACTGAAATATTCTTATTATCTTCAAATGTTCTAAAATGTTGCAACCTTGTCAATATTTTGTCTAGAACAGCGAAAACTTATTTTTACCTACCAAGAGAGCTCCAATTTTCTGTGGATATAAAAATACTACTCAGTTTCGAGTTATTACAGAAGATACATTGTTTGTAGATAATTTAATGGATTTTTATGAAAAACCTTACTTTTGCACCAGACCTTAAGCTTCTTTGTAAGGTTTCTACGCTTTAAAGCGTTGAGTCTGTCTATGAAAGCAAATTACCATGATTTATAGCTGAATTATCATGTTAAATACTGGAATGTTTCACGAACAGTTAAAACATGATAACGCGGTTTGACTGTAGAAGTGTGAGCTCCGAGCAAAACATTATGAAGAGAGTTAAAGTTTTGTTTTTCTTGAGGGAAATATACCATAGCAGCTTATATCTATGTAATAGTTTATGCCGATTCCAAAAATGCAGCCTCTCAGCTAAATGAATAAAAGAAACAAAATTCTGCAACTAAAATCTTTAACAGTCTAAAAATAATTGTAAATAGCCTAGAAAAAGCGAAAAATAGCAAGATTGGATTGATAGTGGAACCAAACACCGGTGAGCTACTAGTGCAAGCGTCAAACCGTACTAAAGATGATTTTTAAATAGTTAAACTATTACTGTTAGCATTAGTTGTTGTCAGTGTTAGAGCATATGTCAAAAATGAAATTTCTTTAGAACAGTTTGACAACCGTTTATAAGTCAGTAATGTATATATAACAGCAGAAAAGGTTAACTATTTCACGCGATGTATCTTAATAACTCTCTGATTTATCTATAGTTGATTGTTTGTTATTTACGGTTTGATATTTATATTTTATATGCAATATATAAACGTCGCATCATATATTGTTCAAGAATTTTGAGGGCATAGTTCTTAGAATAATTTTCCTGCATTTCTAGTGCGCAATGTTTTCCTAAATTGTCGTGCCAGAAACCTTTGATCCCAAGAATAAATTCGTCGGCATGTTTCTCATCCGGACTTGACAGTCGTAAATGATAGCTGTTGGCTTGGTTTTTTAAGTATAGCGCCGTTTTACAAGTATTTGTACAGCATTCGCGGTACCACTTTGTCATGCAGAAGACTCAGATGTTTTATGGTGTGTGCAAACCCCATATAGTTTTCATTAAATAGCACTACTATATGTGCCTATATACTTACATATGTGCAATACGTATATATAGTTCATAAACATATTTGTATTTAAGCGTTGTAATGATATCACAAAAAGTAAATTAACTAGTCTACTTAAAAAACCATAAGGCAGGCAAGGCATGCTTTAACTACCGTCTTGCCATTCACATGTCGTTGTAAGTCGCTCTGACCGTTTCTCGTAAACATCAATTGCGATATTAGTTCGACAAAGCTTACCGAAAACGACTATAACAATATTTCAAATTTCTTCATTTGAAATTTGTCTTAAAACCAGTAAAGTAATTTGGTTTGTTTCGTTTCATTAACAACACTATTGCCGCTGCTAAAACAAGCTATTATAGTCTATAGCTAGCTATAAATATCTGGGTGTCGGGTAATTGGTAATACATGCGCGCTGACGCTCCGAGGTCTCAGGTGGGTACCGAGGTGGGGAGTCGGGGTGGACGGGGTTGTCTCATAGTGGTAGAGGCACTCGGGAGAAGGTACTTTACGGGTTGCTGGAAAAGGTGACAACCTCACACCGAGAACCAGCTTTTGCCAAGTTACCGCCATTTTTGGTAGTATCCACCCTATTTTATCGAATTTTTTCTAAAATTTTGAGAACACCTTGGCACGGGTGGGGAGTAAGGGTGCTCTCAGAGGAATAGAAAGTAAACCAGAGGCTACCACCTCAACCCCTACTTTAGCATGTATGTCTTTATAATAGCCATTGGCGACCGGCAGCCGGTAAATCACTACTCGGATACACTTCTCGACTGAATTCTCCTTATAATCGATTAACCACCCGGGCATCCGAGTACCCTGAACCGACACTAACTACGTCGATTCTAGCAAGACTGTATCCAAACAATCATCGCGTAGATTACGAAACTTTCAACTTATATAAGTGACTAAATCTGTATATAAAACTTGCAGGTTGTGTTAATGTCGTCTTAAAAACAATTTTCTTTGTTTTATAGTTTAACACTCCTGTTACCTTCCAAATAAAAAAAGCTGCTTATTTCTCTGAACATAGAATAATTGCCACTATGAATCCCTTTCATTGCCATAGCTAATAGGATTTCCTACGACCCGCGTAATTCGGTAGCAGAGAAGCGTTAGGTAAAATAACAGTAAGCTGTAAAAGCAAAGAAACGTTATAAAACGTTGTACACAGGGTTATGGGCGTAAGTGCAATTCTTACGAATTCCTAATTTTCTCGAATTTTGCTAAAATATTGCCTAAATTTTCGGCATATTCGCTATTTTTCTTTATTTTTGCTAAAATATTCCCCAATTTGTGCCAGTTTGGTTTGATTTTTAGTAAATATTTCCCAAATTTTGCCAAATTTCTAAATTCTCGGCGCCCTGACGTTTGTAGAGTTTTCAAGGGGGGGGGGTAAATTTTGATGGAGGGGGCGTCGGTCGGAGCGTCAGGGGACAATCCCTTATTCCCCATGGTCACCTGGGGGTTTCAGGTACACAATGTAAAACTAACTATACTGAAGAAAAACTACATTATAAAGTTATGCTGAATTCCAAATATAAATCAACGAATAAATCGCTACCAGTTTTAATCATATATATACGCTCTTGCTGCTAAAGAAAGGCTGTAAAATATTATTCATCGATGTGGTAGACCGGCGACATATATGTTTATCTTTATGTTGCTTAAGTTAAGAAGACGTAATCGTCTGCTCATACGGTGTGAAATAAAAATTTTATGTAACACTCAAGTTATCCAATGCATGGGTACCTGTATCCGCAGTACAATACGAGCACCCACTACGGATACCCGCGTTAAAGGGCCCGCGCATAGTAAAATTTAAGCAACGGAACGACCGGGAGATTAAATTATGCTTTCCAGTCTCAATAGGCTGGAAATGTCTGGGCCATGTATAAATGTAGCCTGGTGCGTTATGAGGTGTTTTCACAGAACAGGGTGAACAAAAAAGAGAGCAGGGCTGTATAATAATGTGTTGCGGATTACTGTGCTCAAATTGTCAAACTCGCAGAACTGCAAATTGTAGTTTCATTACAGCTCTGTGTCGGTTATGATATCAGTAAGTAAACTGCCTAAGTAAATTTCCTGAAAACATTTGATGCTACGCTGGGACCGCTAGATTCATCAGCTATCGCTTAAATATTTGGATGCTACAGTCTAAGCCGAACCGGTTTCAACGCTAAAAATTAAAGTGTAGCTAGCTATGTGATTTATCTGTAAAGTAAATAGTTTTTTTATATAATTTAAAATTGCTGTTGTGAAAGGTGTATATTGAAGCTACACACCTAGGCCGCTAAACCCATTAGAGGAAAACTAGCACGGGATTCTAGCCGCAGCCATTGAGGTTTCACTTTAAGCAGAATTTTGTACACGGAATTTTCCCCATTCTGGCAAACACTGTAAATTAATGCACCATCAGCTGATATTTTTAACGGTTGATGTGAGCCAGACCAAGTCTAGGTCCCAATGGTTGAAATGTTGAGGCATATTTTACGACAAAACTATATTTCAATTTTAAGGAAATGTACTTAATATTTCTAATAACGATTTTGCGGTGTGCTTTTCACACGAATGGTAAAAGCGAATTGTTAAATATAATGCCCGTTGAATTAAGCCTTTACATTTACAACCACTAATTTCTGTGTGTAATGCATCATTTACGATAAGAAGCGTGCGCCAGGGCCAAATTATGTCACGCGTCCAACTCAACTAGATCGGGTGAACTATAGCTTAGCTGACTACTATGGTACATTTTTATAGCTTAGCTAGTCTCAATGTGACAAACAGGGTGCTTAGTTAGGCTTTGCGTGACAAACGGAGCGTCCGGCTGAACTGTCAATTGAGAAATTTTATTTTGTAATGTGCTTAGTGTAATAGCATTTCGTTCTATAGCATTTTCACGCTAATTCTAAGTTATATATTTGTTTTAATATATACACTTAACGTTTTAAGCTGTGTGCCGCTTTTGGAGCATTATTTAGATACGTTAAAACATAATGTTCGCGGACTAAATAGTCTCTAGATTAAGAGATAGGGCTCAGCTGAACGCCTCGTGACAAAAGCACAGTCCGGCTCGACACTCGATGACAAATGTGTAGCCTAGCTAGGCTATTCAAAATTTAAATAGTCGAGGTGGACTGTATGCGTGACGTTGTAGCTAGCCCATTTGAACGCGTGGAATAATTAGAATCATGCGCACGCATCTTATGCATGAGTTAAGTTAAGCTGCGATGCCTACCATCCTGTTTTGACCTCATGTACAAAATGTTCAGAACAATCTAATAGTTACAATAGCCTAATGCTATTTCCAAATTTTCCGTTCTTTGAACATTTAATATCTAATTACAAAAACGTTTAAGTTAAATACGTCAGCTAACAAAATGTACTTTTTTACACTTTCACAATAACTTTGTTCCGAAACGCGGCATTAGGCTACTTGCATTATGAAAATTTTCGTTGTTCTAACACAATTCTTGATATTCTTAACGGCCTGATTGGTTCGCCGACAGTTCTAGGATATACACAATTCTATAAATTTTGTGTGCCAACAGACCGAGCTTTCTTATGCAAACAATTGTTCGCGAACATAAAGTACTGTTGAGATCAAGCTGTTCAAAGATCAAACACACATATATGTCCTAAGAATATGCCAATAATGAAAATGATATTAACTATGCGTTTATTGTTCGCGAATGTGTGTCCATAACTAAAATACGTTAAAATAATAATGTGAAAAATCTCAATAAAATTTTAACTGGAAATCCGGGAGCCGAATAGAGTATTACGTTAAATCAGTACGGTTTGTTCGCGAACCTGACATCGTTCGACCAGAGACGTACAAGAGTATTTTGGTGGATATTGCAGGTCACCGCTTTAATATTAGCATTTCGTAGTTAAACGTGTTCGCGAACATCACAAATTTTATGCTCGATAAATGGGTGAGTTTGCCTTTACACATAAAAACCTAATCTCGAACATTGATGTGGTGATATAATACGAAGTAGCGAACACTGATCCCATGCTTCAATTAAATTAATCATGAGTAAAATGTCGAAAATATCAAGAGTAATGCAAAGAAAAATGTTTACGCATGGTACCCAAGACGTTCGCGAGCATTATATTCGTATGTTTATTTTTAATACTTGTTTTATCAGCATATATATTAAACTGAAAACGTTCGCGATCATCACACTTGAACGCGCATTCCTTATAAAGCAGTATCATAGTTCACTCACAGCAGCTATTCCGTAAATGATCAATTGAGTTATTGTGCAAACGGCATTAGCGAACATTTTGAACTTGATTATAACAGTAGATTATTAAGTTCCCGAGCAAGATTATAAAACGGAAAAATGTCGTGTTTACGTTTAATAACAAAATATAAAATTCACAACTTTAACCTTTAGTCGAAAAATACGGTATTCGCTAACACTTCAAAAGTAATAAACAAACAGTATATTTCTTGTTCATTTACGTTTTGGAAGCATTACCTAAAAGCCCCATTTTTCGATCTCGTATAATTTTATGGATTTCGTGTACACTGAACAAGCGATTGCCAATCGGTTATTACAAAAGAGGACGGAAGGCGACGCAGCTTAAGTTTACTCATTCATTATTGTAAATGACGCCTAATTTATTATTATTTATTATTATCTAATTTATTATTCAACATCAAATTGGCATAAAATCGTTAAAATCATTTTTGTTCAACGACATTGCTAAAACATGCTTCGCAGCGGGATAGATTAACCCGTTATCCGTAATAGGGAAGAATACATTAGATAAAAATAGTATTTGGTATTTACACAAGTTGCGCTGAAGACATGAGCGAGTAGTAATTGTAATTTTTATGCCGCTCTCCGCTTACGTGTTATTGGAATAGGTATAGAACAATATATATGAAGGTACCCATTGGTAAGCGCAAAAATTTAAGGTTAAACTATAGGTCACAATAATGCTACCGATTTAACCTTTCAACCTTCCAACAAAATCAAACGTGCTTTTTTGTTGCATTTATGAATAACATACGTTCATAAAACGTAGAGTCATATTTAATATTTGATCAGTGTAAAGCTTGGCACGAAGAGTTTTTAGAACACGAATATACTATTTGAGACAGGACATCATGCAAAATTTTGAAATTTAACCTAAAGAACATTAAATTTAACGTTCAAATTTAAATTGACATTTGAAATTTGTTGTGCACTTAGACATATTGTGTCCATGCAACAGTATATGCTACACGAACAGTCACCGAATGGTATATATGATGGTATACATCCCGAGTCTATTTGAGAACCAGGGCTCCTTATTGCGCTTTATGTATTTCTGCAATACAGGGTAAAAAGTGTGCAACATTTATTAGCGGGAACAGATAGCTATAAAACTACCATCAAACGTATAAATCGTTCGCACGACTATTGTTTGTTCAAACTGGTTTATCAAGAAATTTCTATAATTCATTATAATATGTTGTATTCCTATGTTATATTATATGCTTGATACTTTGCATGTTTTTTGGACAACAACGTCAGAGACATAAAATATAGCCATAACATTTTATAGTAGAATTAAAATAGAAGTGGTTGTTCAGCTTGTATAATTAACACATCGTTTAGTTGGCACGATATATAATGTAGAGTCTAAGCTAATGTCAAAAACAATATTATAGCGTGACGGCTGCGATAAACACGATGCTGCACATCAGACACATGTAGGATTCCAAAAATAAAAACAAATTTGATTATTTTACATATTCGCTCCACACACTATCTTCAACTATCACTGACGATTTGGACGTTGATTTCAGTAAAACAGTTAAAATGATAATTTTGTTTAAACGCAACCTAAAAATAAACACGTGCTAGGTGAGGTAAATAGAAATATTACTACAAATAGCGCGAAAACGCTGAATGGTTAGAGCTCAAACATAACAATATATTACGATTCTGTCCCAGATTATGCATATTGACTATATATTTAATATTTATATATAATTATATACAAGTATATCCTTGCACCATGAGCCCGGAGGTGATTGATGTTCTAGTAGCTGATAACAGGGCGCGTCCACGGCTGGTGAACAGTGGAACGGTTTTTAGTGTGAAGGTTAGCTTCGAATATTCCTCGGCAGGATAAGCAGTCGCGGACGAAGCAAGTGCGGTTCCCGAGGGTGCAGCTGGGTTGTTTGGTTGGGCCTACTTCTGTATGAAACGGTTGCGCAAGCACAACGACGGTTCTGTGTCAGCACGAGTAAAGGCTGCTCCTAAAGCTAGAGCTACTATGTGGGTGTCAAACCAGGTTAAAAAGTCAACCCTCGCGAATGAGATATAGCTTTGCGCCTGCTAGGAACCAGCGGCAACGAGTTGGTGGAGCCGCTACGTGTGTTGGCATCTAACGGCAGGCTCTTCCCTAATGGGCTATTGGAACTGGGGACACAGTAGTCGAAGAACTCTCCATGAAAGTATCACCATTATTAATTCATTCAATTACTTAACAAACGCAGCTACTGTTTTAAGGGTAGATGACGACTAATAACATAAATGCGCAGTTATGTACTTATATGTGCGTGTGTACGGTGTGTGTAATTATATAACGTAATATCGCTAAGGTTTATTAGGTGCCACATATGAATGTACATATTATCAATGACACACCCGCTATCTCGTTAATGCCAGCGAGATTCGGCTTTCGGCTGTCCGTCTCGTCGCGCCGATGTTCTCTACGTGTTGATAGTTGTTGTTTGTTGGCCCATTTTGCAAGAAAATTATATAGTTTTAATTGCTTGTCTTTTACATAATTAATGATAATTATATTATTTATCGGTATTAGGCTGCAGTCTGTTTGAGATAAGTGGGTGCCAGGTATCAAAATGGAACATTTATGCGGTAGATATTTCAAATTGTTTAGTTTAGATGTTTCTGCAACATTTATATAATATCTAGCATTAAAGATGGTAACACCGCATAACGACGACCAGTTTCAGATGTTAATTGTTACGTTGCAATGATTTGCTAGCGGCTTATATTTTGTAAAAAGTTATAAAGTTGCCCGAATTCTGAACTTTTAGCTTTGTGTTTTTACAAACAATAGATTTGGCAAGTTTATCATGGAGTTTGTTGTCATATATAGGTAAAATTTAAATTATCTAATTCGGAAATTCTTAGTTTATTTTAAATAGATATTGCCTAATGACCGCGAAGGTTTGAGTTTTGAAATCCACAATACAAGGCGGTATTTTCGGAATGTTCTGTCATTGAAATTTTGAGGACAAAACTTTTTTGTTTGTTAGCGCCATGTATACCTGACAGAAAGCGAAACCCATGAGCTAAGTGTTAGTCAATGTGCTACATTGTCATAACTGCTACCACGGAGTTTCTTGCTTTATTGCTGTAGTAGTTGCCAAAGTATATCCAATATTCTAAATTGAGCTGAAATAAGCTTAAATAGTATCAATGTTTATTTTTTCGAACTTATGGTGTATTAAACTTTGTAGAAAAAAGTACTCGTCGTGTGAAAGTTTCAAAATAAAAAAATTCAAAAAGATGGCTGAGTGTTAACAATTCTGAGTTTTCAACTGGAAGCCTCATAGTTGTTTACAATATCCAAACACAAAAAATAAGAACAACAGCAATACGCTAAGCATAACATAGTTACGCTTACAGTACAATTGAGTTACACAAATTTCACGGCACTTTTCATTTCTTCAACTAATACCAAAGACAAGAAAATTATTGAAATTTACGAATTACATTCTTTGGAAAATCATGTTTTGGCGGTTACGTTTCATGTTTAGAATCGTAGCGCATAGAAAATACCTATACTTAAATAATTCAAGTACCATTGGCTTCGCCATATTCAGCAGCCTAGTAATATTGTAATAAATGTTTGTAAAAACCTAGGGCTACAGCCCCACGGTGATTATATTAATCTTAAATTGTTCATGTTTGTGGTATAAAAGTTTTTGATAAAATTACCGTGTCACTTCCATTCGACTATTAAATTTTCTAATTGTTGCGGTTTTTTAACGGATGGAAAACTAAACCCGGGCTTGGTACCAGAAATCGAATGCTGTTTGTTTAATTGCGAGAGTTGCGTGCACAAACCACTGAGGTGTCTCGGAGCTGTTCCTCAAATCCCCATGCAATCTGGAAAAGAGAGCGAATCATAGCGCACCTGCAAGCATACCCTACACAGCATAACAGTAACAATTTTGGACACGAAAGGACTAAATATGCAATAATATTGCATTATTTCAAAATGTGGGAGCGAGACCTAATTCTAAAGTTGTATACATTCATTCACGGGTGTACCAGAGCACCAAAAATTTGGGAAAGAATCGTCACATGACCCGCAATTCCAATGCGCTTATATATAGTTTAGCTAAGACGTTTTTCGATTTGAAAACGGATACAACTTTGCTCGCTACATCTCTTAAGTTTAGTTGAGAACAGCATGGGTTTATATATGCATGCGTGGTTCCGCAAAATATCAGTCATGTTTCAAATCGCTCTGGTTAATTGTTATAGCGAAATACAGAGTATGTGATTTTCACAAAGCTCTATGCTGCAAAGACATGTTGTTTTATTGGAAACGTTTAACATTTAGCTATTTCTAAACAAATCATTTGGTGCCGTAGGATATAGCTTTCGGTATGACGGAAATCTAGAACCGTGTGACAAACACAGTTGAATCAATGACAAGTATGAATGTATTCACAGTCTTCGCGATTATTCTAAAAAAGCTAGACTTGATCCAAATTTTCTCAGTACATTATGACTTTACATAACATTTTGTATTGATTGTTTAACAAAACAGCGTTCGGTGCGCCATAATTTATTTTGTAAGAATATAGCATCAGCTTAAATAGCCCAGACTCAGTTGGCATTATGCGGTTCTTTGGCAGCTTTACAAAAATTATTGTTTTGCGGTTACACAAAATTCAGACATAGCGATACACACTTTTGGTAGGTTTGTTTTTGCTCAATTATTTAAGGCTATGTACATATTCCACCCGTTTTGTAGTCCCGCCATAAACCTTGTTTTCATTGATGACTGCCAATCTAAATCATATCAGTGCGCGGCTGTGTGTAACCATCAGGTGCGTTACGCTGTTTTTTTGTTCAGAAAACCAACAGCTTAGTCGACATGGTCCATTGTTATTAACAATATGTATTACCCTATATTAATTTCTCAAGTTTTCAATGTCGACAATTTATTTTCCGACAATAATATTGATAGTACGGTTAAAATATTGCTTAAACAGCGTATAAAATCGAAATCGTATATTATTAAAATCTAACAGAATCTTTATTTAAGTTATTCGTTAATTTATTAACCACGATGCAACGCTGAGTAATTGCAGATTTTTTTGTGCCGCAGTGTAAAATACCCAACTCTATAAGGTTACACATAAGCACTAAACAATTGCAGTGCCTAAGGCAATGCGAAAACCAATATATATTGCACAATAAACGTTAAGCTGCATCGAATAGCATCTTCTTTTAAGATTGTAGCGTCTTTAAATAAAAAATTAGATAACCTATCATATTTAAACATGGCAGGTGTTCGAATGCCGAGTATGTGATGTACAAAACGTCTGCTTAGATTTGATAGCACACATACACATGTTTGCTGTTTTACCATGGTTCCATACGATTCAAAATGCGGTAACATTCATTCCCTATGTTTCCATTATAGGCTAAAACATTTCACAAGAATTCTATTATTTCCTATACCTTGCATTATGTAGTATAAGCCAAAATGATTTGGGTTAAGCCACAAATCAATGATATTGTTGTTCGATGGCAAAACAGAATTCACTGAATTTAAATGTCAAAAGGCCACCTCGATGCTGTCTAATGTTTTTATAACAATATGGCTAAAATATTATGTGTCTGAATGTTTTTAATGTGTCATCCAAAACACCGAATTCAAATTCTCTTATATTACGAAAAACGTTTGGTGCATCGAGAAAGCAAACATTAATCACCAATGTGAGAAGAGGGCGAGAGGCAGCGCACCTCAAGTTTACTTAGTTATGTTAGTTCTTTAAATATTATAGTCATCTATTTTCAATTATCACTTATAAAGTACATTAGCTCTCCCAATTATGTCTTCATAGTACACTTGCTAAATCAAAAGAAAGTTTCTATTTTATGTAATCAAAATTAAAGAAAGGCTCGCGCGCACCTTATGAGATATATGAAAATACAATACTGAAAACAACTGAAATACTTGTTTGCAATATGAAATCTTTCGTTATTCATCGTGAAATCATTGTATTCATTGTTTCGGACTCTGATATAGTTTTCCATACAAAAAATTTTGAAAAACATTGGTGATTTAGTATGACTGAGTTTCGCGTTACAACATACCAGTCGCATAAATTTACTAAAAAACTATACAGTTTGGTTTAGCAAATTTCGAATGTGAGTACACCGCGTTATCGATACTGTTATGCTATAATTCAAATATTCACGCGTGTTGCAGCCAGATACATAGCTGCGACTATTATGTCTACGCCTTTTAAATGACTTATTGTATACTAGATATTTCGCAAGGACCTTAGTTTTCTACAATCTTGGGATCTTATCTTCAACCTGATGCCTGTGATCTATACTTCTTTAGGTCTTCTCGTTAATATTTCTCCGCCTACACATTTCTCGACTTTGACATATAAATTCGGCTTTTATCAATTGATATCAATAAAGAAAAGACATAGTGAGAACTTCAATCACGTTTTCTTAGTACTATGGTAGTGATTTTATATGTTGGATGCATCACTTTTTGCTTGGGACAAAAACAACTCCAAATGTAATAATTCATATGCCGGCGAGAGTTGAGCACGTGCATTCTAGACTTGTGGGACGGGATAAGGGCTAAACTACTCAGCCACGTTTTTAATAAACGTATTTTGCACTACATCCCGGGGTATTTGAACTGTGGTACGAGTGTCCTTAAAATGTATAGATAATGTAGTCTCAATAACTTAGGACGGGTAGAAAGTGATTAACAAAAACAAACCGGACCAATATGGCAGAAATACAATACGAAAAGCTAGCTACCCAAATTTCGCGGTTAGAGCCAACAAAACTGTTACAAAACCACTGCACGTTTTGAAAACGATTCGGATCACCCCTTATATCCTAGCCCGTGGGTCTCTCTAGTTTGTTCAACCACTGAAAAAATCGTAAAATTTCATACAGCAGATGTTTAGTTTAATCAAAGGTTACGCAGCACCGGAAGAACAATTAATAGTTTCTATTATCTAACTCAACAGTAATAATGTATTTTACAAACGTAGTTACATATCTCTTAGTTGTCCAAGAGCAAGTAATTCAAATCTATAGATACAAAACTACTGCTACTGTACATGTACAGTTGCAAACACACTAACAATTTTGTCGAAAAGTGAGTTAGGACTTAGGCTCCATCGATAATTGAGCAATCACCGGTAAAAATTTTCTAGGTGAGCTTCGTACCAATATATATATCGATAATTCTACCGCCGCTAACAATGCATATATCATAGCTTGCCGCTATCTAAGCGTCACAAAATTATTTTAGAGCAATCCCAAAGACCGCGAAGTTTGGGTGGAATTATATTGTCTTGACTTTGCCGTGAGGGAAACACTTAGAACCTTGTGGGTGCTCGACTGTTTCCTATATCCTTAGCGTAATGAATAACACGTGGCTAATAATGAGGTGTGTCAGCTTTTCTGAAAATCGGCGACCCGAATTTGAACAAATGAAAATATTATGTTCCCTGTCTCTTGAACCCAGCACAGATCGAAACTATCAGAATTCTGAGCAATAGACTTAAGACAACCAACATATATATCTACGTTGCAATCATAGGTGTAATACGAATCAAGCTCTCTGAAAACGCTGCTGATTTATAGATCAGTTAGTGAGAACAATTTTAAAACGTAACAGAAACTGGCCCCAACGGCTCTAATTAAACTCGTGCTTTCCGTCTAAGAGGCAAACATTCTACCACCAACCGAATATGCGGATAGCGCTTTGTAAGACATTGTGTATAGGGTGTGCATGTGAGCAGTAAGGTGAAAATAACTTAGACATAACTCCGAATAAAGAAAGTAATTGAAAGTTATATTCATTTCATGATCACCACCCCAAGTAATAAAAAACCGATTTTTCTTGAAGTTTCAAGCTTGTTTTACCACTGGTGCATTATAAACAAACATTTTTACTACACATACTGGATACATTGTCATACATACATATATGTAATCCAATATTTTTTACTGTTGCATCTACATTTGTTTTTTCTGGGGGTTCATAAATATTCCGACCCACCTAGAAGAACCAATGTTTTATTTTCACGCATTGTAACTTCGCCTTCATGTTTGATTCTGTACGAGACAATGTTGAAAAGTGAATACAGAAACAGCTCGGCGAATTTATCTTTGTAGTAAACTCAAAGTTTAGAAATACGGTAGTAAATTGCTTATATTTACATCCCCCACTGTGCGTACGTCTTATATTTATCAAGTAAATATGATTGATATGGGCAAATAATGCGAGATGTGACAGGCGAATCTTATAATTGCTTCTTTCCCGTCAATAACAGATGCTGTCATAGAGTCAACCCGTTTTTCTGATTAGGTTTGGTTCCAAATGATTTGAAATAGAAAATAACGAAACCATTGTTTAAAGGTTTTGTGTGGTTTTAATAAGTGCCATAAACACCTGTTTTTACAAAATTTATAATTGCACTTCGTTTTGCGAGCCGTCTGGCGCTTTTATTTATATTGTTTTATTTACCTGGGTTGGCCACTGCTTTTTTGTTGTCTTCAAAAATATTATTATTAACTATTGTATAACGTCGATTGTATTTAAGTTTATTCGAAGTTTGATTTTAACATGATTGAAATGAATACGGTCTGATATTTTTGATCGGAGTTTTACCGGTTGGTGCTTGTAGAAATTAATAGACGAAAAAAAGCTTTTCATTTTGTCTACCGTCTTTGTAAAGTAGTTATTTGGTTTTGACGGCGCCAAAGTTTCGTTTTGGCGAACAGGTAAAAATTTCTACGCATGACAATATGATAATATTTGAATTATAGAATAATATATCAATATTATTTATATATGATATTATATATAATTCTATAGTCAATATTAGAATGTGATATACATGGAATACGAGAATAATCAGAAAAATAAATTATTTGTAATTATGGGTCGTTTACGTTATGGAGGACCCAGTGCGGAAGTTTTGTCCCCAGTGGTCTAGACCACAACATCCAGTGGTATACGGTGTAAACCTGCACTGCATAATAAAATTAATTAGATATATATATGAGACATCATCAACTTAACTACTTTGCATACATGCCGAAGCAGGGGTTCAGGCGAGATACCCCACGTTCCCATACCCCCTCTAAGATCACCAACCCCGTCGACCCAGGCTACACCCTGAGACTTCGGAGCATCAGCATGTATGCTATAGTCTAGTCTACCACCCTAAAACCTTGGGACCCTAAACGCATTCAAAATCCTAATACCTCGTGCACCCTAAACCCATACTGTATTCGGGCTAGTATCTAAAAAACCAAACCAGAGCGCCTGAAAACCTACATAATATACTATTCGTGATGCCCTGTATGGAATACATAATCAAACTACGGAAGACAGACTATATTATTAAAATCGGGTTTGCTGATTTATACCCCATTCAAAACGCCGAAAAAGGCTTTAAATATTGGTGAAGAACTCTAAATAATCATACCATCGTACCCAGCATACCGAAAAACATGTATACAGCATTCTTAATGCCCTGTTGACTATAATAACCAAATTGCTGAAGACAAACTATATTTTGGTAATACGATTTATTTATATTAAACCATTGAAACCCTCCAGAAGGCCATGAAATATTTGTTACAAACTCCAGATAGCCAAACCATCGCGTCCAATGTACCGAAAACCAATATGTAGGCCATTCTTGATGGCCCATTTCGCAACCGAAAAACAGACTCTTGTTTTGAAATTGGGTACCCTTTAACATGTAAATTGCAACACCCTTGATACAATGAAAAGTTATACTATAGTCAACGTCGAGTCTAAATAACAAAACAATCGTATTCAACGTGCTTGATAACGTAATAGATGCTCGAAAGTTAAAAACATGCGATTACATGCCTAAATTTCAAGAATCGATATTTCTGGCAAAGGGTCGAAAAACCATATTCCGGTCTAGAGCGACCTAGATAGTTGTCCCACAAAAAAGTGTTGTTCGGCAAAGCTATACGTCTAAATAAGCTGATTCTGCTTCTGGATGCGAAGCCTGTGTCAGGAGATATGGGTTGCGAAACACTGGTTGTCGTATGGCAGGATTGCACAAAGTACCATTAAAAACTTGCTTTTTTCGAAATTTGCTAAAAAATTTTTGCGAAGATGGGTCGGAGCGCATAGCGTTCAACTAAACAGCACATCGTCATCACTTTTGCTAAAGAACAAATAAAATTTATTTAAATGCATCAATTAGGTAATTAGTTATGTGTGGGACCAACAGAGAAAAAATTTCAAAGTCGTTCTTCACAGTATTTCTCTCAGTGAAATTCCGCTTGCTTCGCTCGCTTCGTTTTAAATCTGATCAGACACTATAGATTTCGCATTGGAAATCATTGGACTAACTGTGACTGTCACAGCTCTAAAAATGCAGTGGTATTACGACTATAAATGTTCCATGTATCAAAAAATTATCTCACAGGCTACATACAAGTGTTTTTTTGATAATTTTTTTCGCGAATCATGGTAAAATCTCGATATGGTTTTATTTAGATATTGAGGTTAACCAGACTAAAAGGCTAAACAATTAGCTCAGGTCATCTTGGCTGCCTAGCGACGCTATAAAAGTTTAAATACACGCCGTCTCACCGTTGAAACTGAGCCATCGCCAATTATGATTCCTAATCCTTTTGGTGGAATATCTATGTAGATGGTGAAGATTCACGACGGTTTTATGTCTCCAGATATCTGCGGTATTGATTATCATTTCAGGGATTTCCAAGTTCTACAAAGTCACGCATTAAAAGCTTAGTTTTTATGCATTTTGCATCAAAATGGCATGAATTTACAGATCTTTGGAGCCTGTTCAAAGATCATCTGTACATTTTATCACAGACGTGAAGCTGTGCTACCATTTCGGATTTTTTCTGACTGTGCTTGATATACGCGCATGTTGTCAAAAAGTGCTTAAATTGCGACCGATCTGATTCGGAAGCACATGTGAAAACTTATACCTCAGTTTGATTATGTGGTGTGAAGATATCCTTTCAAATATGCATGATAAGTCGTAAGCCCAGAGTTTGGGGTCGTATCTGGTCGGATCGGAACGAATGTGAACAGGGCAGAACTTGAATTGAGTACGAAATATATCAACCCAAAATTTATTATTAATATTACTGCTATGAAATATCTGCATGAAATTACTGCATCATTTTTTACAGCCAAACGTTATCGCCGAATCGTCCTGCAAATTGGATGATCCACTAGAAATGCGACAGTAAAAATAGCACACTGTGAACTTAACTAAATGTATGTGGAAACTGCCAATACAATCTTATAGTACCACCATATTTTATATAGTGCTTCATAACGGTGCAGGATGCATGCTAAGAAGAATCCACAAAAAAGAGCTACTAGCACAGAAGCAATAAAACAGAAGAATCCAAATTACTGCACTAACTTTGCTTATATACTAACAATTTTCACCACTGGGCTAAGCAAACAGTTATTGAAGCCATTATTTATGTGCACCTCTTTCAATAATTTGGAGGCTAATAAAATATGAACTTTTACAAGTAGACTGAAACGTTGGTACTTGATCCCTACAAGACGTGCTTATTGCATCAAGTACTAACTGTTTCCAATTGCTAAGGCAAAGTGGATATTTAAAGAATAATACAACACAGTTTAGCAAGACAAAACTTATAAACGTTGTTTAGCTATCAGACAAATTTAATTGCAATATCCATAGCTTCGAAGTAGGTTGGAAAATGTGGCTATTTTTTCATTGTGATATGCACAAAAGTTGTTAACGTATTTAGCTTGTACATGAAAAGTGTGGTGAACAGGAGAAAACCAATCCCTAGTTTATAACTTATGAGGCGTTCATGTTATAATGTCCCCAATGTTTGGAACCTATGTACACCACACAGTGTCACGCACAATGTCGACAACAGGGTGTCTTACACATCCCCATGTGTTTATAGATTTTTTCAAAAGTAGCTATCTAGAGGTGTTTCACTTCTCGACAGTGTCAGACACTCCGTGTTTTCTAGCAGTTTTATTAGTAGTGTGCAGCAATATTTCATCAACGTTCCTATGGCCTAGATATAAATATCGAGAATTTAAATAACTGTACAGCACAGTTGACTAATAAACCGCATTAGCTACTGACAATGACCGTAATAGTTATTTCGTGCCAAATTGGTAGCTAAGAGTGTGTAGTACACCATCGGCAATTGATTTACAGTATGAGCGTCAACCTGACTGCTATACACTAGAGTCGTGACTACAGGGAGACACATGTTCCAAAGTAACAGCGGGGACAGTATAACGTTAACGCAACATTAGTGTTTGGTTTGGCGATTTATAAATTCAGGTCAACATTTAGCAGCGATAATATATCACTTTGTGCACCATTTAGTATTCATATCATTGTAATTTTTCTATTATTATCCGTTGCTGCCAGCTATCCGATTATTCTGTGTCCACAGTAAATTTCACAGCGCCGGTACAGCACGAACAAACAGTATACTATGTGCATATTAACAATGATTCTTCGTAAAAATTTAACATAATGGCATAATTTATAATATAATAATTTAAAATATATATGCAGACACATAAACCATCTTCGGGCTTCCAGCAGTAGAATCACGCGAGTTTTCAAAACATTTTGACTTTGGGAAACCTTGAAATCTCAATGGTTTCAGCCAAGTATCAAACGTTTCGTTAAGCACTCAAACACAAATTGTGGGCGAAGGTATGGTACTCAGCATCTCAATATATGAAAGCTAGCTTAAACTTGGCTTGTATCCAAAGTTGGAACACATTATTCGATGAGTAAAAAAGTAATTAATAGACTGCATTAACCAGGTGTTGCAGTTGAGACACAGAATGGCTGTGCACTTGATAGATTGACAAGCGTTCGGGAGTTTTAGGCTCTAGCCTCCAGTATAACACAAAATCAATGTATATTTTAGTGTTTTCAACATTTTATTTAAATACATACCCAACAACCCTTTTAATGTGTCTTGCGTAAAGTTCAAATGTTTATATCAGTGCTGCAGTGCGTGACCGTTAGGCACTGCTGCTACATATAAGTCAAAAAACTGGCTAACGGCAAAATTTATAACAAAACTTTGATATTCAGACATAAAAAATTATTACAATTTTTATAAAACGCAGCTAGCATTAAATTAAACGACTCTGTTTAACAGCTCTATGCCATGTAATTTAAAATTATAGCCTGTTTCCGCCACTCTTCAGACTTTGTGTTTATTCGAAAGTCGAAAACATTCGCTTCTTCTAATCTGCCGGGGTGTGGAAAAGCCTAATGGCATTTAATTCTTTAGGATAGATCGTGAGCGGAAATTAATATCGGATATGTTGATCAAAATTTGGCTGATTTGCAATTTTGAGTTTTTAGGCTAAATATAGCATTAAAGTTTTAACAAATGTATGTTGAATATATGTATTTATGATTGTATTTATGAAATATTTGTAATGCAGCTACAGCACAACTAACATATACTAAAGAAGCAACTGAAACCGTCAGGGTGTGGTGACATTGCTTCTGACGTTTGTCAGACCCTGCGCCCTACACCATGCCAAGGAGTATATGCGCTTATAGTTAGTGCTATCCATCTAGCCGTATTCTCTTAAACAGACATTTAGAAAGTATTAAATGTATATAGTACAAGTATAATTACAACTTTTTGTCGCTGATGTTTGCTGTACGATCACCGTTATGAAATAGCAGAAGATTTTCTAACTGACCATGGATTTACATTTCCCTACGCCAGCCAAAGTCGTGAAATTTTTTCATAATGCGTAACTAATCGTTTAGTGTAATGCCATATGCTTCGCCGATTTTATAGCCGAATCTAATTAACCACGCATTTTTCTGGTCCCCAAACATTAATTACATAGATCTGGTGTTCAACTAGCACAGTTAAACTATTGCATAAGAAAGGGTCCCGTACTCGTAAACTGTACAGCAGAGATGTCATCATAGGGTGTTTCGAGGTGGTGTGGAAAGCCGTTTTGGCTGCTCCCTCAATTTTCTACATGTTTAAGACGAAACATCTGATCTAAGAATATTTTGAGATTCAATTAGCACACTGCATTTACTTATTTAACGCATAATGGCGTAGCCATTGCCTAACTGTATGCCCAATAGATTTAGGACAAAATGAAAATTTTTAACCAAAATAGTGATACTGTTCATTGCGCAACTTCAAATTGACTTCTTATGTTTTTACATATATATTAAGCTGTTAACTAATATGGTACACTAAACGCAAAGCTTGCCTTCTAACTCAAAATTGTTCTCGCGCTTATGATGCGCAGCTGTTTTTCTTTGGGTCTTTGGTGTTCTGGTTCTATTAATGTTGAATCTAAAGAAACAAGCCGGAGAACAGATTTCCCTTAATAAAAAACAGAATTCAAACGGTGTCAATGAATGATTACTTTTTTCGTACTCATCTTATTCTAAAATAAAATTACTTAAAAACATAGCTTGAATTATCTTTGTTACGAATCACCCATTTGCTTATCAGAAACGTGTCGATAATTAGTTGTGTTGCCTACAGGTGCATTGAATATAACCGAGTAATACCGTCCGGAACGTCATTTAAGCTATATATATATGCAATATATATCACATATTAAGCTATAGTTCTAAGCTTTAGAACTATAGCTAAGCTATAGTTCTAAGACACTAACAGCGAAGACATGCTGTCCTGCCCGAAAGGACACCAATTGGTGGGACCAATCAAGCAGGACTAAATTTGTGTTTTAAATTGAACCAGTTGAAGCATTTTTCTTAAGATCGTCACAACAGTATCAGGAAAGAAATGTAATGTGGTGATACTTTTTAAGGCTATTGCTTTTATATAAAGATATTAGGGAAGGCTATTAGTTGCGACCTTTACACGTAGCCTAACTTAGGGACGACTGTAAAAAAAACTGGCGTCTCAACGACTCTGAAGAAATTCCAAAATCTTGAGATATGTTATCGTGACGATAGCTTGCAATATTCATATGCTTTGCTCTTTAGGGGCCTCAACATGTGTTTTGTACTTCCAAGAGTCTATTTCGCATTTGGAATACATATATAAAACTTTAAATATATTTACATTGTTTGACTATTTCGTATAACTCTATGATGTACATAAAATTATCTGCATCAAGGTTTTGATAATATTTGCTTACCAATTTACAAGACCTTCGGGTTGATTATCCAACCATAGTAACATAGAAATTCTTAATCTATTCTTAATATTATCGTTCCGTAAGTATTATATCCTGTAGCACCAGAGGTCGTAATAGTTTCAAAAGCGCTATATATAGCAGCCTTGAAGAATAAAGCTAACTAGGTAACATCATTGCATCTATATTATTAGCTTTATTTTTTCGGATATAAAGCGTTATAATATTGATTCGAAATTGACTAATAGTTTCTAACTCTAAGCTACGTAAACTAGATGTAGTACCACAACATCAATTAAGCACACCACAGCAGCGTTGCATTTCACTTGTAGCCAGACAGATCCGAGACGTTTGCTGCACCCGGATTTCGCAGGGCATTCAGACTCCAGCAGCTGAATTACTAAAACATTTTTCATGATCGGACTTGATCTGTGAATTGTGATTGAGCTTAAGAATGCTGACTAGTTGCTAAAAGCGCAAACAATGTCACGGCTGTGCCAAAAACGCTATTTAAGAAACAACTTAAGTTCATGAAACTTGATTTATGTAGGAATGGTCCTTACTTGAAGTTTCTGTTGGCTCTGCCTTTTGAACTGAAGCACATACAGTGAAGACAGTAGATCTACCATTTACAACTTCAGCACACCTTTTGGAATCAATAGCAATATAAACACCGATATGAAATATTTCATGTCTATCGGATGAAATAATTTGGGGCCCACAATGTAAATCTGTTTCCATCTCAGGATTTAGCATTGTCCAACAACTGAATTTGCTATCGAAAAAACAGTAATTTCTTAGTTTTAGCTCAAAAAATTTTATAGCACTTGTTTAATAACCTGAAATCAGTCAGCTGAGAAACGCTATGCTTTCTCATTTTATGTGACAGTTTGGGGTAATAAAACCGTCAATGCTACCGCATACGGCATTAATTTTAATTAAAATTTTACAAACACAAATGTTTTGGTATTGACTGTTACGCTTCTAGCTGAATATTTATAATACAAACGAATTATTCCCCGTTCGTACTGGGCGTTCAAAAAATAACTACGCTGGCTTTCCCGGATTTTTTGGTAAAGAGGTAGTTAATAAGATATGGGCCGCTACAAGAGCACCACTAATAGAAAGCGTAAGGTAACGCATTCAATTTCACTACTTTGAATCGAGATGTGACTAAGCTAAGCCCAAGTCAAGAACATATATTTATTTCAAACAGATTTCTCATTCTAAAAAATTAAATTATAGTAAGGTTTCATTTTTTATAGTTCATTAAAATCAGCATCTACACGATAAATATGGGAAGTGATTACAGGCGTTATCCATCGGACTATATAAGACTAAAATCATCGTGCTCCATTTGTGCAAAAGATCAGCTGATGGCCATTAGTGAAAAGTGGAGCTTTAAACCAGCACTGAGTCTTAGCTAAACCTCTTAATTTCTTCTGACCTGTGCCTCCACTAAGCAGTGTCTTTTTCTAACGACACAATCTAATAAGCAACAAGTCAGGTTGCGGCTGGAGTATTTTAGGTACTTTGCATATTCGTATATACTTTCTATTTGTTTAAATGATTACATCCATTACGTTGTTACTCAATATCTTCATTCCTAGATGTCTTATTACTGTAATGGCGATTGTATCCAACAACTAGACGCTATGTCAAAAGTACCAGACTCGTCTTCATAGGCACTAATATATAATGAGAAAATGTTTCACAGGTACTAGTAAAATAACAGTTCTTAGCCAAAGACTATGCATTTAGTTAAGCTGGTTTTCTTAAATCCTAAAAGTGAGAAAGGGCAGTAATTACAGTTGCGATAGGATGCAGTAAGAATTGCTATTGCTATAGCGGCATGGCAATGGTTATAATTTTAGACACTCAAACAGTTTAAAAAGCTGCCGTTCCCTTGAAAAATTTTATCTCCTGGAGACAAATTTAGGTATACGGCTGCTACACACATGAAAGATTCCTATTCTTTATTCCTGTTTTTCGATATAAAATGTTCAAATCCTATGTGTAATGTGCGTTTTGGTTTTGCGTCGTTTAGTTCTGCAGATATATCATATATATTAATTATATGCCATTGTTAAAAGGGTACCAAATGAATCGACCTAACTGTAACAAACTTCATCTTCATTAGTTCAGTTGATTTGTTTACAGGATTAATGTTCAAATCATAGGCTGCAGCCTTATGGCATGCTGGACATCTTGAA
>JASANE010029587.1:0-34038 GCA_030248225.1 Trileptium ribeirensis
TAAATTCCATTTCAGGCCTTTGCCATGGTCCGTAACGGGGATATTTTGCATAGCTTCCAACTCGTTTGAGAACTACTCGGGAAATTAATCCTTTACCTCAGCTTTAAAATCTTTGATATTTTTACTAATTTAAACGCTGGTTATAATATTATTTTATCTGTTATCTGCAACAGATGTCCAGAGCTTGGACAAGTAGTGTTCAATGCTACAAGCTACATATTGGCCTGTATTGAGGTAATATAAGATCTCTTACCCAAAAGAAACGGATAACGCCATGATTGTAATGGTTTAATAGATACCTATCGAAACGCTTTCTAGATATAGCTTATAACACCAATGTTATACTGACGAAAGTGCTTCAGTATTGAACATAAGTCTCCAAATAGCTCCGCACCATGATATAATATGCAGTTATTAACAATTGTTGCCGGTTTACTTCATTTTGTGGATGCATAGTAGATAACGCGCGACTTTGTGGAATTAATCTTCTTGAGCTATTTTATTGTACAATGCTATCATAGGTTTTTCACGTCAAAAAATGAACATTATGCAATTTAGGCAAATTGTATGCATTTTAATAAAAACAGCATAAAGTTCGTTCACAATGTCGCACGAAACTGTACAAGATAAAAATGAAAGTGTTAACAAATCAGCATGTGATTCTGATCGTAAAAAATATCACCTTATATCGTACAAGTACTTTACTGCGCCAATAACTGAAGAGTCGAAGTTTAAATGTCTATTAAAGTGCAAAAAACAGTTGTCTATATAACTTAATTAATTTTAAATTCCTATAGTGGTCTTCTCCATCAGTAGCGTTTTGCTAGGGTAGGCTCTATATACTCAATTTGTGATACTACTTTAACAAGCCGCGGCCGTCCCACGATTTCCTTTTAGTAATAGGTAAACATTGTGTGTTCCGCTGATTTTGGAAAAAAAACAATCTAGAATTTTTATATTCGGTGCTGGGCCGGACCGGTCCGAGGTCGGACCGGACTGAACCACTATTGAAGCCCGATCGGGCCAGTAACAGTTACCAGACGTCCGCGTCGCTACTCCCGACAGTCAACTGATTTGCCTTCGAAGTCCATGTTGCTTCCTCGAGCCTTGTTATATGTAATTATTGAGCATTTTTATTACCTTGTTATTAAAGACCATTGCACACTTTGTGAGCAGCAAATTTTATAGGAAATTTGACTCTATACAGCTAAATCAAATGAAAACTAGGTCAAAGTAGAGAAATCGACCGAGCCCGGAATCCGAGGCAAATCCGTGGGAAGAATCTCAACAGTGTTAAGGCAGAGTCACAAACAAAAGTATAGCTACTCAAAAACGTAAGCAGACGGTCGCAGTTGCGCCCGTCTTCGTCCTGCCAAAATTTCTACTGTCTGTATTTAGACAACCTGAGGAAATTGTGTCCATTCGAGTCCAGATGAAATTACCTACGGTTAAACTCAAGTAACGCCATTCTGGGCGTCATCGCAGTTTTGACACATGACTCATTCTGAGCACCATTGTCTGTTTTGTTCATTGTTTTGGTTTGTAAGTTTCAGTTTACTGGTGGGATCGTTCACACACAATTTGGCTTAGGACAATAAGTGCTTCCTTTATTCTCACATGGAGTGAGCATTTTAGTGGGGTCACGATTTTCGTCCGGACTACAAACGTTTGAACATCCTTCGTCAACGCTATCCGTCCGTTCGAATGATGGCACTCACAGCAACTGCAGCGCCACGTGCCCGCATCGATATCCTTCGCCAGCTTGGGATAAGTGATGCTAAATGGTAAGCACTCGTAGCGGATGAATAGTCGTTGCGGGCGTAATAATAAATTTTTTACTTACATGAATACTAAAAATTATTGTTAACTTAATAATTAAATTCATTATGTGTACTAATTATTATTTTATACACTAAAATAGTGTAGTATTACACAATGTGGACTTTGTCTTTCAAGTTTTAGCTTTGAGCTGTGTTCAGAAAGTTTTCAGAACGTAGTGGAGATAGTGTATTGCATGGGTCAAATCTTTTAATTTCCGTGTGTGTGTGATCGGCCATAACTCGAGAATGACTTAACCGCTTGTCATGATCTTGCGCTCATTCGAACCGGCATAGTCGATTTACTGTTTAAATCCCCGTGCGTTTTTGATTTGGTGTCTGGTTCCGGGTTATGGATCAAAATGTGGGGTTTATGCTCCATTTTACCCCATTTTAGTACCCTTCACGGAAGCAAGCTTATTGTCTTAACTTTCGAATTTTTTTCTCTGGTTGGTTTTATTTCATAGTAAAATGATAAACGCTGATGCCTCTTTTTTTGTTTTTCGGTTAAGACTCCGGTTCTGGATTTATGGGGTTTGAAGTACGGGGGTATAACGCCGCGGTGGTTCCTCGACCCAACATTTGAAAATTTGTTCTGACATCTTGGGAGGCTGATAAGTTTCACCTAGGGGTTTTCGGGCGTGGAAAACTCATTGTCGGGGCTGGTTTTGCTCTATGACCCATGGTGCTATGGGTACGGAAGTATGACGTCCCATGGTTCGGGGTCAGACGTCAAAATGAGGTTTTTTGCCACATTTTAGTACACCTCTCAGGAGCAAGGTTATTTTTATCTTAACTTTTCAATTTTTTTCTCTGGTAGGTTTGGTTTCATTTCATAGTAAAATGATAAATGTCGGTGTCTTTTTGTTTTTTGATTAAGGCTCTGACTAGAATTTATGGGGTTTGAGGTATGGTGCCCCAATGGTTCCTCGACCTAAAATTTGAAAATTAAATTTTGTTCTGACGTCTTGGGCGGCTGACAAGTTATACATGGCAGTTTTCGGGCATGGGACACTCATTGGCGGTGTTAGTTTTGTTCTAACTTATGCAATATTGTGTGATATCCACATAGCATATCGACGTATGCTATCGAGAGCTGATTGGCTGTCACGGGAAAAAGACGTAGGTGTACTTATGCTTCACTACGTTCTGCAATCTCGATAGAGTTATTAGTCTAGAGTGCAGTTCGAAAATAATCACTGTTATTAATCGAAACCATGAAATGTGTACTAATATCAACACAATGTGGTACTCAACATAAACACAGCCACAATGCAGATAATAATCATAAACCACAGCATAGTACACTGGTTAATTTTATGGTCAGCTGTGACCTTGTTTTATACAGTGAAATAATGACGTCTATTTTCATCTTCAGCACTGAAACGACCGCAAACTTTGTGTTAACGAGACATTATTTATGATACGTAAGAATATATTGAAGCAACTAACAGTAGCCCTTAAAACTTATTGTCTGTCGAGACTCGCTCACAACTCGCCGGACAGAAATTTGTTAATTTCAATAGTTTCGAAATCTCTAGCTAGCCACTCGCTCGAGATTCGTTAGCGACTCGCTCGAAATGCGGCAGTCATTTCTTACGCTCAGTGCATATTAGATAATCACTCGTGGCGCATTTCGAGCGAGCTGCGAGCGAGTGGCGTTCTCGAGATATCTAAATTATTTATATTAATAATAAATCCTATTTTAGAACAAATTTATTTCGAGCGAGTCGCGAGCGAACGACAGACATTATTGGCGGGCACTGTAACTATTTGATGGTTATGCGCATTATGGAGTTCCGAAACTCCTCCAAAATCTGGAGTCAGCTCTGACCCCGGAGCCCGGAGGAGCGACCAAGTCGGGTTGAGTCATGTTGGAAGATCAATTTTTTCAGGAGGCGTTTATTTATACAAAGTAAAATCGGTCTAAATGTGTGTTAGCGGCTCAAAAACTGAAATTTTGTCAAATGTCAAGGATAAATACAAGTCTTAACGCTATCGAAGACAAAATCTTGTGGTCCTTCGGGATCAAGTTTAAAAATTTCTCAAAATACAAATTTTTGTTAATCGGATGTCTGTGTGACCTTTACTCAGCATTATTTTGTAGTTTAATGGGGGATCATTTTTACGCCTTCATCAATCGCAAGTACAAACTGACATAATTTTATTTTATGACAATCTTAAAGCGAACTAACAGCATCTTTCCGTTGATTTTACATCTCTGTGTAGCTTTTCAAGTTCTATCCAAATTCCAATCCCGCACAAGAGTGCAGGAGTTCACCGTTAATTAACATTTTTACAAACATTAATTAGTCGAAAAGTACGCACGATCCCTTTTGTTCTTGAAGTCAAATTTATAAACATACAAATTTTGTTCCATGTTATGCGCAAGGGTGACCGCCACCTAGGAATATAGATGTTGCAAAAGATACTACTCCGAGCAAGCCACACCATATAACATGTATATAAATTATGTTGACACCAATAGTTGAAATTTTTTAAAGATATATCCTCCTGTTGCTAGACTACCGCGCTAAACCAAAGTTCGGCTTAGCTCAGGAAAGGGACGGAACGAT
Organism: Trileptium ribeirensis; assembly: GCA_030248225.1. Classification (NCBI taxonomy): domain Eukaryota; kingdom Metazoa; phylum Nematoda; class Enoplea; order Enoplida; family Thoracostomopsidae; genus Trileptium; species Trileptium ribeirensis. The sequence continues at coordinate 4,394 of JASANE010029587.1, forward strand.
ATGTATATGTAATTTTTGAACGTCGATATTTTGCTAAAGTTTGTCTAAACTACGGCATAGATTGCTAAAAGCGATATTGTCGACCAAGATTCGTGTATATTTCATTACAATATGAGGTTGGAATAGTTTGTTCTAATTTGGTCATGTTTTTACAGGACAGTTGAGTTCATCCCAATATTTTTGTAAGACTTCGAATTAAGAGTCAGAAAATTTTACTGACCAGAACCGACCAAATGTTGTTACTGTCGCCTGTATGATCCCCACTAGGCCGAAACCCCTCAGTTTCAAATAAATCCAAAAATTTGTTTCAAAATCTATGTTTTTGCACGCAAAATGTTTTTAGCCATTAACTACCACTATTTCTAATACCAAATCATCAGTATAGCATCAAAATACATGCATGGCAGAAAAACTACATGAAAATATGTGTATTTTTAAGCCAATTTCATTCCCCCACATTGAAATTTGCGCCGAAAATGAACATTGGGCCCCCGAAACTCCCTCCAACCTTTCGCAGGGCTGAAAAGAATAATCCCATTTTGCTTCAGGTTCAGCTATGAGTGATTGCTATCTATTAATATTGAGTTTAATAGTTATCCGTTTTGTTTGATCGAAGTATTATTCATGGTTTCATCTTGCCAAATAGCTAAAACCAATGGCGCTAAACCCACCGGTCTCCGCGTAGCATTTAGTGCAGTGTTATTGCCGCTATGCTTGGAGAGCACAGAATGGTAGCCTGTTGAAAAACATGTCATTTCTCTATAAATTACTGTCCACTCACTTCATGCCTTGTCGATGTAACTTTGTTTGCTGTAGGTTTATGCAAAGCTTCAATCGTCCGAACCTCAAATATTGTGTTGTCAAAAAGCTCCAAATGAAAAAATGCGATCAACTGGTGTCATTCATTCGTGAAAACTACGCAAATCACTGCGGAATTGTTTACTGTTTGTCGAGGTTTGTTTAGAGATTTGACCATGTTTCGGTAGTTTTACTTTCTAACGGTAAAAAAATCGATATTTAATATTCGAATTTTGAACATCTACAGTGTATACAGTTTAGCTTCATGTCTGAACAAGGCTGCCCGATGTACTGTCGGGGCAGAAATAAGTGTAAAATGATCAATCGATTTCAGCTTGAGCTCATTTAAATAAATTTCGAATTTGTAATTTGTTTTCGAGTAAACGCAATTTCGATTAATTGCGGTTTCAATAGTTTTTGATTGCACTTAGTTTTGGACAAGACTGCAGTTGAACTGCCATGGGACGTAGGGATATTTGCAACAGAACACAAACCTAGTCAGTTTTTGTATCATTGTGTAGTTTTTCAGAAACATTTTCGCTGTTTGTTCTGTTATCCTGCGTTGAATTTATTTTTGTAACCGTGGTTTAAGTATAAATAACATGTCATCAAGAAGTGGTGGGGATGTTTTTTCGTCGCAGTTCGATTGATGTACAGTACCCGCCAAAAATGACTGTCGCTCGCTCGACACTCGCTCGCGACGACTCGCTCGAAATAAATTTGTTCTAAAAATAGAATTTTCTATTAATTTAAATAGTTGCGAGATCTCGAGCGAGCCACTCGCTCGAAATGCGACGGTCATTTTTGGCGAGTACTGTATGTACTTGATTACGTACATAAATTTTAAATAATTAATCAAGAAACAGCAAAAAATATGTTGTCGTCTATTGGAGTACTAAATTTATTTGTGTTTTTAGGATCCTGACCGAAACAGCCTATAATACAGTACTCACCAAAAATGAATAAATTTGTTCTAAAATAGAATTTATTATTAATTTAAATTAGAAATCTCGAGCGAAACACTCCCTCAAACTCACTCGATTGAAATCCGACTTTTATTTATGGAGCGTGATGTAAATTTTCCAGGAATGACTGCGAAAGTGTTGCGCAAAATCTTAAGCAGAGCGGAATTGTTGCCGTTGCGTATCATGCCGGTCAAACCGATAAACAGCGTGGTCTTATACAAGGACGGTGGTTGGCGAACAAAGTGAAGGTATACTATATTGCTGGCTTTACCAAATTGCCTCCAAAGTATTTGTGGGAACCGAACTAGCGCCCCGCAGATCGACCAAGGGGCGACAAATTCTGTTTCGCCGGGTCTAACTGTGGGATTGAAAACCACAAAAATAGTATAAATAGCTGATTTACATGGTGAAACTCTGTAGAATGACCTCAATTTTAGCGTCTTTAATACCACAGAGAATAAATTTTGGAATTTTTTTAGTTCCATAAGGAAAAACTAGCATATTCTTTGCCTCTTCAAGAAAAATCGACCTATATTTTGTTGTGCAATATACCTGGGGCTGAACAGGGGGACCTTGTACATGGTTCGGAGCACCTATGAGGTTTAAAAAATTTTTGCTTTCGCCCTGAAAAATCCCTGGCCCAGAATCGATCAGTTTCTGCTGTTGTTACCTCTAATGTGCATTCTTTAATCTGATTTTAAACATTAATGCATTTTAATAAACAGTTGTTACTCTTCGGATCGACACAACTTTCTCTTCTTAAGGCGTACAGTACCTGTACACTAATGTAATTAAATTGAGCCCTCAATACTGTAAAACAAAATATTCTTCGTAATATAATTTTTATAGAACAGAAAGGAAAACTGTCAATATCTATTACTGTTTTGAAATATTGATAGCTCAACAAATTGTCGTTTCTTGAATTTGTAAAATACTCTGTATAACCGATGCGCTGTCGATGCAGGAAATAATATTGCATGTAAACTGAAGCCCATACGCGCGGTTAACAATGGAGAATACTGTGAATTCATTCGAAAATGGCACGTCGCTGTAGCCATGTACATTTCTGCTGACACTACAGTCGCCGCCAAAAATAAGTGCAAACGAAAATGGAATTCGAAATTTTGTTTAATCACAGTAGATCGAAATTTTATAAGTGTGAAATTTATTGCAATGCGCTAAAATCGAAATAGAAATTGATCCTTATTTCGGTAAATCCAAAACAATCGTAATTGGACAATTTTAAATTTATCCAACTGCGCCAAAATCGAAAACTGTCGATATTAAACGAGTTCGAAATCCGTCGAAATTGTAATGGATTATTTTGCACTTATTTCTGGTAGTCTGGGGTTATTTTAGGGGCGACCCCAAGGATCGGCTCCCCCCTCCCAGCGAGCTCCCCCTAGACACCGACCCCTACTTTTTCGCAAAAACGACCCCTTGAAATTTACGTTTTTTTCAAAAAATTTACTCCTTAAGGGGTCACTAGAAAATTTCTAACTCATATACACGCATATCATAGGCTAAACGATCAATTATTTGGTCACCAAACCTAAAATATGCATGTATACTATATATTATGGCCAAAAACTTAAAAAAACCAGCGCCACAGAAGTATGTTGGGACACCTGAAAGAAAAATGTATTAATTTTTATAAAATTACTGACCCCTTAAGGGGTCATGACCCTAGTTTCCGAAATGACCCCTTGCTACTGACCCCTTAGGGGTCAGTAAATTTTCCGTTTACTGATCCCTATCTGGGAGGGCCTAAAATAACCCCGGGCCGCGGATGTAAAAGTAGGTGTCAGCTGTTAAATGCTTTTGCACAAAAACGACTTCCGTCTAACTGTTGTAATGTTGGCTTCGCTACATCGATAATGCTTTGAAATGTAAACTACTGATCTTCGGTTGCTCTTACCAGAACTTGGTGACGGCGCCATGTACTTGATTTGAAGTGTGCTTTGATTTTTGACGCCTCCGTTTTGTTGGGCTGAATTTGCGTTTTTCCGATCATTCTCTGTGATTGTCTTACTTTGTTGCAGGTAATTTGTGCAACTATCGCTTTCGGAATGGGAATTGACAAACCGGACGTTCGTTTCGTTATTCATCATTCTTTGCCGAAATCGATCGAAGGCTACTATCAAGAAACCGGTCGTGCCGGACGTGACGACAAAATCGGCGCCCGCTGCGTTCTGATGTACAGCTATCACGATTTCGTTCGACTCCGAAAGCTAATCGAAAGTAAGCAGCTGCTCTCGTATTACAAACTCTTCTCGCTGCAATCGACAGGCTGTGAACATTTTGTGGACTCTAAAGTATAGTTTTTGCCAGAAATGGCCGCTATGTTAGAAGGAACAGACTTGGAGTAAACATCGAACACATCTCGCACAATACCGTTTGTCGAACAGTATCCAGTGAAATTTTTCAGTATAAACATTTTTATTCTTCGAACAGATGTCGAATACTTCCATTAACACTTTCGAAAGCAATAAAAAAAATTTGAACAAACATCGAACAGGTGTTTTCTGGCATGGATTGTGATGCCTTAGTCAGCTATAAATCGAAGTTGCTTATGCTTGGAATAAATCATGGAAACATCAATATTTCCAACGCCAGCTGTTCATGGTGAAGTGTTTGTGGGTTTTTGTTCTGTTTTTAGGTGGCGAGTCTAATGAAACCGTATTAGCGATGCATTTGGAAAACCTGCGTCAAATGGTTGCGTTTGCGGAAAACGTTTCACAGTGCCGGCGTCAATACTTGCTGTCGTATTTTGGTGAAATCTATGATCCGCGGCATTGTCAACAGAGCGGTGATGCGGCATGTGATGTGTGCTCATCGGTGGTGAGTCTGATTCACGAATTCATTATCGGTAAAACTAATACTAATCGCCTATGCCGGCGAATACCCAACTAACATAAAAATTGTTGGAGTTTAATGACAATTGAAAAAGGAGAAACAAAAAAGCAACTAGTAAAATTATCAGAATCTTCACGCATAGCTACAGTACCCGCCAAAAATGACTGTCGCTCGCTCGCGACTCGCTCGAAATATTTTGTTCTAAAAATATCATTTTCTATTAATTCAACTAGTTGCGAAATCTCGAGCGAGCCACTCGCTCGCGACTCGCTCAAAATGCGACGGTCATTTTTGGCGAGTACTGTATGTAATAAATTGCCATTATGTTAGTAGTCATAATATTATAATGAGCAGAAATTGATCTGGACCGTCGGGGTCGCAAACTTCAGCCTGGACGTAGCCAAATATAGTAAAAACCACAAGTAGATGATTTTATCTTTGCGGCAAAATAGCATAATGGGCTATGCTTCTTTTCTGTGCAGCTGTGGATTTGGTACAGAAATTTTCGCGACACCTCCCCCAATTGACGAAAATCTCTGAAAAAAATATATTTCCAGCGCAATACAATACTTGGCACGCTAAGGCAGCAAGCAAACATTGCTCTAAAATGTAGCAAACAGGAAAATAAAAAATTTAACCCTGATAGCTGCAGACCTGTTTTTCACCTAGATGGGGTAGAATTGTAGCAGGCAAGGATGTCAGGCTTTGCCGAAATCCGTTTTAGTATTTGCAAAGCTCTAGTAGTTACCCTAATTTTCATCCAAGCTATGAGGATGTTTGCGTCTTCTGTAAATTTCAATCTGTAAAAAAACTTGGACCGCTGATTTCGTGCATATACTTTTAAATCTCTATCGATTGAATGGAGAAAACACAAAAACAGTTATTTTGGGATCATAATGGTGTGTCACCGTGAAAGATTAGATGATTCGAATTTACTAATCTGGGGTCTCCGAAGTGGGGGGGTGGGGGCCGCTGGCATTTTCAAGTGTCTCGTGACAAAAACCGAGTACAGCCCGGTTCGTACCAGTGTATAAAATTTTGGGGTCTCCCCGGTTCATCCCTTCTTGGCAAATGTTTTTGTCTGTAAAGACACCAGCAAAGTACATAAAATTTGATCAAAATTTGTGTTAAAATTCCCTTCTGGAGCCTAAAATTTCGCAAATTTTGTCAAAATTTAGTTCAAAATCGCTTTTGCGCTTCATTAGACGCGTTTTGGCAGTATTTCTGACACGATTTTTAACCGTTCCATTTTTCTCTTGGCAAAATCGATCGTCCTCCTGGTTACGAAACAGGGCGCCTCTTTTCATTGCCAAGCAAAATTTTTATCGAATGGAGAGCCCAACTAATAACCGCAAAAGTAACGTCTTTAAAAATTATAAGATTTTCTTCAAAAGCAAATTTTTCTACGGTTTCGCACGCTGCGCTTGTGCCAATAATTCTTATCGGCAAGACGTCTTCGAATACCTGGACTCTAATATAGCATTCCAAACAAATTTCAGTAATTATTTATTTTAAGCGTTTTGTTCTTCGATTGCTTTACAGAATATTTCGTTTTTTTGTGTATCATCGCTTATTTCCTCAAATAATACCTGCGAAAGTCATTTTTGTTCAAATCTATATAATAACATAATCAACAACTAAGTTTTTACGGTACACGGAAACGGTGGTCATTTTATTGAAACGGAGTCAGCGAAGCGAGCGAAGTTTCCACTGAGTGCGTTAGGCGGAAAAATCGGGAAAATTTCTTTTCACTCGTTGTTTTCTTGTCGCTTTTCACATGTCGTTTATAACTCATTTTTGGATGAACGGATTTCGACAATTTCTTATTTGATAGGAAGCGTGACGATCGTGTGCTATTTGATTTAGCTCGAACAGATCCTACTTCATCTTCCTCGCCACAATGCAAAAAACAGGTTTTTGTGGGTTCTTCGCCAAATCGAGTTCTTTACGAGTACCTGCATTTCGCAGTCCATATCTCGTCAGTCGTGACACAGGTTTCGCATCGAAAAATGATACTAGTATTCACTCATCGAGATCTACGACTTCTCGTGGGACCACTCCTTGGGCGGCTGTGGGCACGAATATGGTTTATCGACCCTTTGCCATAAATAGCAATTTTTCAAACGTCGCTGTGTTTTTGCTTGTTTTTACCTTACAATGAGTGTATATTGGGTTGTCAACCACTCTGGGTACGGTGCAGCATCTCATGTCTTTTTTGGACGTTTCCAATGGGTTTAGGGTCAATGAACCAGATTTCCCGAAACTAGTCGGTCTTTAGTAGTTTGGTACATGGCATCAAAAATAGTCTATATAGAAGTTATTTACTGAATACAGTGATATGGTTATCTAGAGTCCAGTATGCATATTTCATGGGTTTAGGGACAAGGAAATTGATTTCCAGAATATATTCAGGTAGTTTATTTTTAGTATATCTTCATTTGTTTGGTCATTGCGTACACATCACCACGAATTGTCTATATATGTTTCCAGTAGGCTGAATAGGATGCTTTCGCTATCTGGAGACCAATACTTAATGCGTTGTCAGTTGTTTTCGGTACGTTTAGGATCGACGAGGTTTTAGGGTTTTCAATACTTTTAGTGTTAGGATGGTATATTCATCAATACAGCATGTTACAGGTGATTAAACAAAATATCTTAGAAATGAAATCACGCTCGCTTTGCTTCGCCCTCGCTTGCGAATAAGTAGTCGTATGAAAGATAATAATATAATATCAATATAATAATTATTATAGACCGAATTTGAACCGTACGATGTAACTGATGAGACGAAAGTAATATTACGGGACGTCAATGCTGTTGTGAACAAACCTGGACGAGCATTTACTAAAAACATTACGCTTCGACACCTCATCGATGTTTACCGAGGTAAGGGTGTTGTAGTACTGGGAGGGGATGGGGTTGTTTGAAGACTACCCTACCCATAAGACCAAAGCAGTATCTGGGGCCCAACAGGTTACGCAAATCAAGTTGTCAGAGAAATGGAAAAGGCACGCTGCACCAGCATCGGTTCTACTATTACAACGGATACGGATAGCCGAGTTTCTAATAATTAGGGTATGACGTCATCTTTAATGTAGTGCTATTGAACACATGCGTTACTAAAATCAGCTTGCCAGATGAATGGAAAAGGCACGCTGCACCAGCATCGGTTCTACTATTACAACGGATACGGGTAGCCCGAGTTTTTGAAGTGATTGAGGGTATGACGTCATTTAATGTAGTGGTATTGAACACATGCGTTACCAAAATCAGCTTGCCAGATGAATGGAAAAGGCACGCTGCACCAGCATCGGTTCTACTATTACAACGGATACGGGTAGCCGAGTTTCTAATAATTAGGGTATGACGTCATTTAATGTAGTGCTATAATTGAACACATGCGTTACTCAAATCAGCTTGCCAGATGAATGGAAAAGGCACGCTGCACCAGCATCGGTTCTACTCTTACAACGTATACGGGTAGCCGAGTTTCTAATAATTAGGGTATGACGTCATTTAATGTAGTGCTATTGAACACATGCGTTACTCAAATCAGCTTGCCAGATGAATGGAAAAGGCACGCTACACCAGCATCGGTTCTACTATTACAACGGATACGGGTAGCCGAGTTTCTAATAATTAGGGTATGACGTCATTTAATGTAGTGCTATTGAACACATGCGTTACTCAAATCAGCTTGCCAGATGAATGGAAAAGGCACGCTGCACCAGCATCGGTTCTACTATTACAACGGATACGGGTAGCCGAGTTTCTAATAATTAGGGTATGACGTCATTTAATGTAATGCTATTGAACACATGCGTTACTCAAATCAGCTTGCCAGATGAATGGAAAAGGCACACTGCACCAGCATCGTTTCAACTATTACAGCGGATACGGTTAGCCGAATTTCTAATAATGACGTCATTTAAACTTGGTATCATTTAGCTTTCGAAAAACTGATTGTCTTTGGGCGTATTCACACGCTCATATTTTTTTTAAATTTGACGATGATTCTTAAACAAACATTGCAATGTTTCAAAAATTGAGCTCAAACTTTTTCAAGTAATAAATCTCTTCGATGATTGGCAAAAGAAATACCGTTGATAAGTTTGCACAATGTTCACACGTTCAAAATTACCACAAATGAAAAAATCAAAATTTGAGCTCAAAATTTGATTTAGAAGTTTGAGCGTATGAACACGCCTTTAGTGAATTTGTGAAATCTTTAGCAAACCTTGTGTCAGCGTATGTGTCGTGTGCATTCGGCAAAAACGTTGTTGTTTTACGCATTTTTGTTTGCTTACACAGTATTTTTTGTTCAAAACTGTCGCTCGCCCGTATGTACATAGCTTAACATTCTGTTTTGCAATTATTCCTGTTAATACGGTCATTTGAATCGTCGTTTCGTTCCTAGCTCAGCTTGGTTGTGCGTGGCACATGTACGGACAGAAATAAAAAGAAATCTTTTGCTAACTATTCACGATCGGTTGGCGAAAAATTCACAACTATTGTTTAGGAAACTGGTCAGTAAATTTCGCAACCGATTTGCTTCTATTTCTATTCGTAACTGTAGTTGTTTGCCAGCATTAAGGCGAGCTATTCAAATCCAATAAGCTTACAGCCACAGACAAAAGTAAGTGCAGACGCGGACGGTCGATATTTCATCTTAACTTGTACGGACGAAATTACGTCTGGACTCGGGCAGGCGCAGATAAACGAAGCTTGATGTCGAAGCGGACGGATGTAATTAAGTATTTTTTTTCTTTTGGTCCGTGATTGTAGTTTGCCGAGGAATTGTCATGTCATTCTTAGTCGACATTTAGCTGAGAAACACCGGTCGTTCGAGCAGCATTTACTTGGTTACCAAAAGTTTGGTCGAGTCCTTTGCACAAATTGGTCAAATAGCGGCTATCACTGAACAAAAGCTACGGACAATGGTTACAGAGAAGCTATGTGCTTTTCGTTGTTCGCTTGAAAAAATTCAAAAATTGAGTCACAACGTGATCGAATAGATTTTAGCTCGGTTTTCGAGGTCGTAAAATGCAATGCCCGAAGGTTAAATCTAACACAGTCGCAGTACTCTCGAAAGAATGATTGGCTTTCGTTTGAGGGCCGTTCAGTGTTCGTTCCAGAAATTTTGAACAAAAAGTGTTCCATAGTCACGGACAGAACTATCTGCATACGCACACCTACGCACCTTATGCGTTTAAACGCGCGCACACTAATGCGTTTAAACTTGCATTTTTTGTTCGGTCTATATTCTCCGTTACTGTAATTTTACTCATTTGAACATATTTGTATGTTTCTAGGCTTAACTCTCACGGTTTTTTATTTTATTTAACTAATAGGTGCGGATATAGCCAAGATTAAGCAACTCGGTCACGATAAGCTGAAAATATATGGTCGTGGCGCGTGGTTGGGACGAAATGCTGGCGAACGGTTGCTGCACAGCTTGGTTCTTCAAGAGGTTCTCGCTGAAAAACTTTATTCGACACGCGATGAACATACGGTCAGCTATGTTCGACTGGGTCGGTGGGCTAACGAAGTGCTCCAGGGACGTCGCAAAGTAAGATCTCGCTGGGACGATCCCAAATACATACAGTATGGATTTCATATTATGGAATTTGATTCTGTTTCTTTTCAGTCGTCCAACGAAAGTATGAGCATCGCAAACATTATGAAGTTGCCACAAGTGTACATATTTGCGATGATTTTAGCAGTCAAAAAATACAAGAATACTGGCAGACGGAAAGCAACTTACGCCTATTTCTCAGCAGCAACACCTGTGATGTTATTTCTCGAGCTACCAATTATTGGTATTACTAGCATGGTACATAGGACAGTCGTGGTCAAAAATACGTGCAATCGACAAGCAATAGCAATCGATCGAAATTTCGTTTAATCGCAATCGATCGAAATTTCGTTTAATCGGAAATAATCGAAATTTTATAAAATTTAATTGCGCTAAAATTGAAACCTACCGAAATTTCGTTTAATCACAATCGATCGGTTATTTAGGGCTTATTTCTAGCCGCACCTGTATGTTAAGTTGTTATAAATTCGACCATTTTTATTTGACATACTCCAGCTGATACCGAAATGGAATGATTCAATCAATTGTCGCAGTCATGGACGTACCACGATGGAAGTATGGCTTTATATGTAATTTTGAAGCTTTATAAAGTTATAGTGTGTGATAGTTCCAAATCTCGGAAGAAAATCGTTCAGTTGATACGTAAATAGAGAAAGAAAAATACGAATCGTAATGTCAATCCGGCTAGTCATATATATAGGTGAGGATATAATTCTACTTAGAATTTGAAATTACTATGACGCTCGCTGATATCTACGTTTTACCAAACATAGAACAAGAACAAAATAAAATAATTTATAGATGGACATAATCAATTCATTGATATTCGGATGTGGATTATAAAATATTACATTATTTTTCCATAAATTATAACGATATTTATCACCTAGCTTCAGTGGTATTTGTTACGAAAATTCATGTGCATGTAAATTAATTTTGAGCCATTTTGATGAGTTAACAAGGTGGATTTTAAGAGCCAAGATATAGAATGAGATAGCCTTTTAATTTCCACGACGAACTTGTACTCGCCAAGAATGATTGTAACCCGCTCGAAATATATTTGTTCTGAAAATATTTTTAATTTATGTAGTTTTGAAATCTCAAGCGAGCTCGAACTCGCACGCTTGAAATACGGCGGTCATTTCTGACCTGTACTGTACGCTAGCATGGTCTCGCTACAAGACTGTGTTCCGTAAAAAGATTAGGTTGGTTTCGAAAACTCAGTAGCAAAAGCGTGCTAGTCAAAATTTATTGCTGATATCTACATAGAACGGTTTGAAAAGCGAAACTTGTTCTCTGTATACATGCACAGTTGTTGTGTAACTCAGTGAAGCAGTGGAATATTATGCAGAAACATGAATTTGGTCGCAAATTATGTACCAGATCGGCCGCAATAAAATTTGAACGTCACAGCGTTGCTTCACAGTGGAATTCCGAGACGAGAACGTTACGGAGCGTTTGACTTATTCTTGTGTATCTACGGGACCCCTCAACGATTCTGTGTAACCACGGATCGAGCGAAGATAATACAGAAGGCTACTTAAATTTGGATGTTATAGCAATAGGCAGAATCAGATTTAAATTAAACACTCAAAACTTGGAATAATGCGATAGCACGTGTGACACCGGTGTTATATATCTGTAAATTTCTGGTATAGTAAATTTAGTGGTCTTAAATGTTAATATTTTTTTGCTTTTTCTGCTAAAATCAATTCTCAGTGTTGTTGATACAGTGACAATATTATTTTCTGAAATTAATGTTATGAAGAAATATTTGAACTACACTATGCAAAACTTAGTTTAAAAGTTGCTTTTAAATCAGCAGACATTGCAGGTGCCTCTAAGACGATATAATATAAAAAAATTACAGTCACTGGCAATCTTGGTTTCGAGCCAATATTGAGCAGTTGTAAGTAATTTTATTGAGCAACTCTCGAACAACAAAACAAGTCAAGTACGTTACGTGCAGTTTAGCCCAACAAATATTTTTCTTAGCCGAAGTTATGTTTTTCATTTACATCTACCTATCAATATTTGAACATATCCAACACGTCAACAATAACTTCAAATACGGTTCCAAATGCAACTCGCTCGAAAGAAATCTTTTTGAAAATATAATTTTATTGATTTTAATGCTATCGAAACCTCGACCGAGCCGCTCGTTCGAAAGCGACAGCGACGTTTTGGCGAGTACAGTATTCTTTTCGACCGAAACGAACGAGTCTACAAAGAACATCGATCGAACAGTATCCATTTCTGTGTACAAGGATTGTATTGTAGCTTTGCCTCAGCAACAAACATTGCATTTTGAAAATTTGATTGGGTTGAAACTGACGGTCGCTCCATGGGATAACCCATTTCATGCCCAACGCAAAATACAGCACCCCTGGTTCCAAACCTGCCGGTCCCGGTTCTTGCGAGTGAGTAGCATTCATGTATATTTTCGGGTACTGTATTTTTTCAAATATGAATTTAAATTTATTCCTGTGTTTGGCGAAATTTCTTTGTAAAAGAACGTCGAGCGCCCAAATGTCGAACCTGTGAGCTACAGCAAAGCAAGTACATTCGAAATGATAATATTACTTCAGGTTCGCTTTTGGGTTGAAAAGGGCTCGACTGGTGGAATGTCTAAAGAAAGGATGGCCCGGGCAGTGCATGGCGGTGGCGGGGTAGCGATAAGCGAAGGTACAGCCGCGGTTCTGGACTCAGCTGCCGAAGAACAACAAAATGAACAGCTGGTTGAGCGGTACGAGGCGGCACTTAAAGATTTGCTAGCCGGAATTGCTAACGAAAGTGGTATTGTTAATTATACGGTGAGTTAAGTCTGAACACGGGTTAGGCCGGGTTTTTTTCTTCGAGGCACCATTGTTTTCCCATGGAAGGAGATGTTTAAGATGTAATTAGTATTCCGGAATGTAAAATACAGACAATCTGTAATATCAAAATTTGAGCCAAATTAAATTAGGTTTAAATATTACCAAAGTTATAAGATATAACCGGCTTCTAAATATAGGGGAGAGGCCTACCAAGTTTTGCCGACTCTCCTCTTGTTCCACCCCGGTTAATATCATCTAGGAAAATTTTGCCTCCTTGTTTATGCCCACAGGTTCCTAAGATACTTTTCGGAGACTAAGGATATTGAAAATTTTTCTCCGTCCGGAAATTGTGCTAATTTTTAGGCTAAAACTGGATTTTCCAAACTGCCTCCAAAGTGCGTAGGGGCGAGAAATTCGGTTTCCAACCAGGACGAACTGGGGATCCATTCCAGCTGAACCAGGGGACTGAATTATTACAAGAACATCAACTGAGAACGCTGAAGTTAAGCATCTTAAGTGCATTGATTTAAAAGTAAATGGTTCAAGATGGAACCCTGTTAATGTGCCATAAAGTTCGCCTAAATTCATGCGTGAGCATGACACATCTGTATAGCAATTAAAGGGGATTTTACACTAGTATAGTGCGCCCGATTAGCCCTCTCTGGAATGTCCCTGGACTAGTATATTTTGCAGTGCTAAATTTGGCATCATAATATCACTGAAAACATTAACATGAGAATTTTGTGCATCCAGCCATTTGGCTACTCACGCTGTTATAAATACATAACCGTGACCATTCCATAAACTACACTCCATTAACGAGCAATGACATAAAATGAATGTTATATCAAATTGATAGCATATCAAGCAAAGCAGTGCACCAACAACTACCGCAGTTCCTGTTGCGGAGCTGCAGGATTAACTAACTAGGTGAAACGAAATTGCCACTCACTGTCTATATCCACTGTCCGCGAGATATAAGTGGTCGTTCACTTGGATACTAGACTATCGTTGAGCAATCAGTTGACACCGCCAAATGTATAGATTGAAAGAAAGATTATCGAATTCGACGATTCCGTGTCCGCTACACAGAAATAAATAGTGGAATCGATTGAGCCGGATCAAGCAAATTCAATGTCGTAAGATACACCGCTTGTTGAACATGAATGCAATTGGGTTAAAACCATCAGGATAACGTTGAGTCGCCCAGAGTCAACGTGACCACCGTGATGGTTTTAACCCTGACAAAGTGGCAGATGCTAAGAAAGCAAGCATTGGGCGTGTCCTGGATCCATGCTGCAGCTGCAACTGTAGTTGTAACGATGCCATTCGAAATGACGGCCTCGTATCCACTGTTGTTCAAGTTTCCTGAAATATAAAACAGCAGCGACAGCCAATGTTAAATGAACGATAACGTCGTGACAGTTCCTGTAAACTGGCTTAAGGCTGAAGAAATAATTTGATAGCGAAAAACACCTAACAAGCCACTTCGCTTCGTCAAGGCTCACCATAGGGTTTGCGGCGGTCAGGGAACTAATGCTAAATATGAGCTGAGCCGGTTAATTTACTGTTCAGGTTTGGTACTACTATGTACACAGTCTCGGACAAAAGTAATTGCGCAGTAATGGATGCAGAGGAACGCAACTGCGTTTTTTGTGTGCGTCTAGAAGAAATTGCGTTTCACCTCTTGCATTTTTTAGTCCGCGTTTAGACGAAATTGTTTTGTCCGTGTCTATCATTGTCTACATTTACATTTACAGTACTCGCCAGAAATGAGTGTTCAGTTTCGAACATCGAACAGGTTTCGAACATAATTTTTATGTGCGAACAATTATTCTTGAACAAACACATTTGGATAAAATTTTAAAAATTTCGAACAGATCTCGAACCGAATTCGATCACGTTGCGAACAAAATTTGAAATTTTTCGAATGAACATCGAACGAGCAGCGCTCTTTTCTGACGAGTACTGCATTTCTGTACTTGCCTGTACGTTTAGCTACGTCTTAGTTCCGAAATCACTTATTGACACTCCCGGAACACTATGAACTAGTTACATGGCACGTGCCAAAGTAAAGTTGCGCATTTTTACCTGTTTCCCAATGATAGCTGTGGGTCTTGAGCCACGGCTCACACCAGCATGATCATAAACCACATTATCTAAAGTGTTCTATTTCGCTTCAGAACTTGCTCAGCACCGCTGCTATTCGTCAAATTGCACTTGTACTGCCGCGAACGAAAACGGATTTGCTCAAAATCGACACAATGACCGCGGCTAAATTTGTCCGGTTCGGCCCGCAGATCCTGAAGATGGTTGAAGGCTTTGCCGCTGAGTTTGATCGTGAGTATTCCATTGTAGGAATTTTAATTGTTTAAATTTTTAGTACGTGTTCATTCATTGCTGCTACAGTCACGGCCAGAAATAAGTGCAAAATAATCGATCGAAATTTCGATCGGTTGCAGTTAAACGAAATGTCGATCGTTTTCGATTTTCGCGCAATTAGATAAATTTTAAAATATCGATTATTTTCGATTAAATGATCAAAATTGGAAATTGGACATGACTTCCGGTTAAAATGGGTGTGATTTAGTATCGATTTTCAAAGTTCTTGAAAAAAACTGGAATGCACCGCACAATTCGTGGAAGAAGTTACGTACAAAAGTGGATTTTCCTTAACTGAATGTAGTATTAAATGTTTAAAACAGAAAAAGCAATCCTGTTTACTACATTCAGTTAAGGACAATTTAGCCAACATTATTTTTTCAATATAATTATTTTTAATGTTTATTTTTCAATACCCGTAAATAGTATTTTCTCTACGACTGTGGCGTAAGACTCGTTGCGCCGTAATTTCTGCCCAGTGGTCTGAATGTCAAAGTGAAGAAATTCAGCCAAGCGCTGGTAAACGGCGGGAGTAACTATGACTCTCTTAAGGTAGCCAAATGCATCGTCATCTAATTAGTGACGCGCATGAATGGATTAACGAGATTCCTACTGCCCTATCTACTATCTAGCGAAACCACAGCGGTGGGAACGGGCACCGCGAAGTCGGCGGTGAAAGAAGACCCTGTTGAGCTTCATAATGCTACGGTACGTCAAGATGAATTTTTCGTCGTCTGGGTGGAATAACAATAACGTCCCACGAGAAGAGTGAGAGTTTCAAAAGTATGTCATTTCAAGACTGAATGGGATGCAGCGCAGTCTATAAACGCAAACCGGATTAAAAGAAAGTTTTGTTTTTGGTGATTTGTCAACTATTAGTACTATAGTACGCGCCGGTAATGACCGATGCCTCGTTGGAGATTTCGAAACTAGTTAAATTAATAATAAATTCAATTTTTAGAACAAACTTGTTTCTAGCCAGTCGCGAGCGACCAACAATCATTTTTGGCGGATGCTATAGGTGCTAACTGAGTAAGTATCTTATGATATTACATTGAATGAGATTGCGCAGGCACCCTGTAAAACTTTAGGCGACGTTTAAGATTTGAGACATTATTACTGACGTCAGTAGTTATTTTGTTCAATTCGGATAAATGTCTTGTTTACTGTAATCTTTAAGGCCAAACAAACACCCGCATGGAGCGCGAAGTAGAACGTATGGACGTTTTATCGTCAAGTGTTGGGGGCTACCGTACAGCAGCCAACGGCCGCGGCGCTCACACCAGTTCAGCGATGGGAAAGTCGCCGTACTTCGGGCGCGGTAGATCGATAGCTGGGACCAATCGGAAAAAGTTCCCACGGAGCGGTACGGCGTGGGCCTACGAAAATTCCGGACATTATCGCACCAACACGGCAAAGCGGGGCTCGTATCGTGGCAAACGGTAATTTCTGGATTCAGATTTTTATTATTTTTTTGGTTTTATTTGTTTATTCATTTGTTTATTTTGTTGGTCTGAATCTTTATAGAACCAGTCTCCTTATTTAAAAACCCTCATATGCACAAGGTCTGTTAGCTAGGGGAGGGTGTTTACTAGAGATTTTGATATAGCCCCATTTTTTCGTCAATTTTCCGTAATTTTGCTTCAAAATTTTGTAATTTCATTAATTTACAAAATTTGGTGCACTCCGCACTTTTGTGTATGTACGTTAGTCTGGCCTCGTCAACGCAGGTTAAAAAGGCGTAGGGCGCGTATGTCACACCGCTAGCAGACCTTGACAATATTCGACAAGATGAGCTTCGCTCTGTACGGTAGCGAACACTTTGTACATTGTCGACGCAGTAAGAATTCATTTTTTTCGTAATTTATTGCTAAGTCATCTAGATGAAAATTAGCCATGTTCCGATTATTGCGTCACAATGATCAGTGTATTTTAATATAATATTATGATTTCACAGTGGCTACGGACGGAAGCGCGCAGCGCCTCACAATGGTTCGAAAACGACATCATCAAGCAACGCAGCGGGGCCCAAGTGTGTTCGTAACGCCAACGGAACATATACGCTGAGCAATGGGGGATCTGGATTTGAACCAGCTTCGAAGACGCCGCTTGTCACATCGAGAAATGCGGGGTTGTCGTCAACGAAGCGCCCGGCTGTAACTGGTCAAGGTGGTCGGGCCTTATTTTTGGTTCCCACAAAACGGCCAAGTATATGATGCAATTATTGGAATTTGGGTACCGTAAAAACTCGAGCAGATTGAAAGTATTGTGTCGCGATTACGCCAGAGCAAGGAGGCATACCAATTGAAATAGTCTTATGTACGTCATGAAACATTTGAATAGGTACGTACATACCTAATGTCGGTAGCGTTCTCTGGACTGTAGAAGCTGAAGATGTAATTTATTTAACATCGTGGTTGCTACTGTTTGGGAAGGAAGCGTTCGAAATTTTGTATCTACTGACTATTGATTGTTTTCAACAAAATTATAATATTGTTAGTTGGATAGTACTAAAATGTTTTTTGTGAAATTCTTTCCCAATTCACAAACTGGAAGTTCCTGTCCAAAATTTACTGTCGGGTTTCAAAACGAGCATTATTAGAATTTTTTTCATGTACACGTTCGATCACGTTTAACAAGGACTATAATAAGTACACTGTTTGAACATATATAGTTATGTCAAATACGTATACCAATGCCTTCGAACCAGTTGGAACCGGTCATTTATCAACCAGACTGTACATCCACTTAGAATTTAATTTGTGCAATTATTATTCTGTACACAAAAATACCGGATTCACTATCACAGAAATCATAGCGCATTTACAATGCTGAAATCGAATTTGAACAGAAATACATTAGTTTGCGCAAGCTCCTAGAGCTAGAATTTGAGTCAGTGATTAAAGCGGGAACAAAATTTGATGAGTGACCTACGGATTACTGTTATGAAACTTTTTTTCCTGCGAAATGCAATTCGTTGGATAACATGGATATTCCCAGTACATTTGAACGCCGTAACACAGGACTTAAATATAATATCGCCAATATAGAAGAGTCTGAAAGTGAAACTGAGTATAGTGATAGTGGAAGTGACAACCATACCGGCAGCAAATCGGATGCGATCCATGGCGAACGGGATGCCACATATTTTGCTGAATCAGAGGACGACACCGAGCAATGGAACTGGTCTGCTGATGATTTTCAGCCAACCGATATTCAATTTATAGGTACGGAATTGTATAATTGTTAAGAACTAATATTTCTGTCGACACTACCATGTAGTGGTTTTTTCAGTGGTTGTTTACGGACGAGCTTGTCCAATCTATAACAGACCACACCAACCTTATACGCACAGTATTTTAACCAAAAACACTCCACTTTTGTGATCAAGCCGATTGCATCGCTGGAAGCCAGTCACGTTTGAAGAAGTGGTTGTGTTTTATGGCATGGTTCTGTACATGGGTTTAGTAAAGCTTCCAACCATCCAGGATTATTTCGTAACGGAGCGACAACCACTGTATTCAAAATTTCTACATCGTGTGTCATTGTTGCGGGATCGGTTTCAGGTCATCTTACGAATGCTGTATTTTACTGTGACTTTGAAGTGGCAAGCACTGATCGTATGGCGAAGCTACGTCATGTTAAAATAGGATGGTTGGCGGGGTCACCTTAAGTTTACTCACGCATTACCCTGGGCAAAATTTTTCAGACGAAGCAATGATGTTTTTAAGCAGGATTTGTCGGGCGTCAGTATATTAAGGACTAACATCATAAATACCTCAAAATATATCGACTCAATGAACCAAACGGAATCTGCGTTAATTTCTTGGTGTTTACTGGTAAGCGTGACGAAACTGCTGGAACCGGTCATACTCAGAAAGTTGTTCAATATTTAATTGAGCCATTTCGGGCGTCAGTAAATGAAAATGTCATAAATACCTCAAAATATATCACCTCAATGAATCAAACGGAATCTGCGTTAGTTTCAAGGTATTTACTGGTAAGCGTGACGAAACTGCTGGAACTGGTCATACTCAGAAAGTAGTACAATATTTAGATGACCCATTTCCGGACAAGGGACACTTTTCTATGGACAACTATTACAATTCGCCCAATTTGTCGAAAGAATTATTGCCCAATTTGACACATACGTGCGGAACATTAAGATTGTCATCTAAAAATGTGCCTGATGTGTTGAAGCAGCGTATGGCGACAGGGGAAGTCGTAAGGCGGAATTATGATTTTGAAATGGCGCGACTGACGCGAGGTATCAATACTATGCACACTGCTGAAACACGGGTTGTTCGGGATCACAGAGGGAATGAGAAAACAGCCAGTAGTGGTGATTGACTACAACAATATGAGTTGGATTGACTTGGAAAACCAAATTTTATCTTACTATTACGGGCCAAGAAAAGCATTGAAGGTGGTATCGTAAGGTTTCTCTTCACCTTTTGCAAATAGTTATGAACAATGCGCGGATTTTATATTCGAAATGGAAAGGCGATAAAGCGGTAACGCAAAAAGCTTTCCGTGAATGCATTGTTACGCAACTATTAGGTACGATGGGTTTTGTTCAAATTCCTGTCTACCCAATTACGGGATTCCATTATCTTGGGCCATGCTCTCAGCGTAAGTTTGTCCAATGTTCTAAATCCATAATTGGACAGAATGGAAAAACGAAAAAGCCGATTCGTAAGTGGAAGGGGAACGAACTACCAGTGCGAGGTGTGCGAAGGTCGGCCGGCACTTTGTGTAACCTGCTGTTTTCATGATTGGCATGGGGCAGCTAACTGAATATTGGCGTTAAAAATGATAAACTGTTTCAACCTGAATTTTTTTGAATATGAACGAACAATTATAGAAATTTCACATAACAAACAAACCGTGACTTATATCTATGTCTTGGTGCAGATGCAGTTGCGAAAGAGAATGGTGTATGCGCAGGACTTAAAATCAATGAAGGACTTTTTCATATGGTATTATTATTGTGCAACAATTTAGCCATTATAAAGGCGTTTTTGCTTGTTACAGTGAAACAGTAATGTGTGTACCAGGTATCGACCAAATTATTTTTGCGCAGCGAAGCGCTAACTAAAACGGAGCGAGCGCATTTTTCACTGAATCGGGCGGAAAAATCTGTCTGTTTCTGTCATTCTGTCATTCATAACTCATCTTCGGATTAATGGGGTTCGGCAAATTGTTTTATTCGGCAGCAAAAGTATCGAGGATGTGCCCTTTAGTTGACCCTGATCAGACCCGTCTCTATCTTCCGAGTCAAAATGGCAAAAACAGGTTTAAGGTTCTTTGCCACGTCTGCACATACGAGTACCAGTCTTAAATATATATAGAGTTTTAATTTCTGTAGATGAAATTTCATATTTTATTTCAGACCGAAAGTCTGGTGAGACTAATTTCTGTTGTTTTATACAAAGATGAAATTTGCGGACTAATTTATGTTTTCCAGCATATTGTTTTGTACGTAAAACTCATTTCGTGTTGTAGAATAAATGTTTATTCAGACTGTTTCGAAATAAAAGAGTACGTTTTGCCATATAATAGCTGTCGTTTTGCTAAATATTTATATCAGGTGTCGATGGAAAGGCAGGGATGCCTTACCAATTATTGGTCGCACCTCCTCAATCCAAATCTAGCTTCCCAACCTGGAGTGTGGAAAATCGGGAAATTTAGCAAAAAATAGTGGGAATTTACGAAACATTATCGCAAATTCGGTTTATAATATCCACTCTGGTTGAAACTTTAGCCAAAGTGTCCTTAAGACACAAAGTCAAAATGTAGACCATGCAGTTTTCGACATACTAACCCCTAGCCTAAATCTTACACTAACCCGTAGTGTAAACCTCTGACAGTAAGCCTTAAATCTCTGACTAAACCTAAGACGGGCACTTAGCTGCTCTCCCGAACGCCATCTGCTCCATACCGATAAAGAAGCAGTTTTGCATATATATAAAAAACCGAGTATTCATGGATGGTGTCTATATAATACAGTCAGTTTATAGTATGTTAGCATGGCGTTGGCTACTGTATTTTAAATTTCAAGCAAAGGTGTACAATGTTGGCAATGCCACCCCGTGTTCAGTCTGGTGTGGCCTGTTCTGTCGTTGTAGGTATTTAAGACTTAAAAATAGCAGGTACATTGTAACGTGAATCCCGCATAAAATATCAGGCGGCAAATTTGAAAATTTAGTACTAATTTTATTAGTGATAGAAGTTTATTATTTTATATATGTGTCGTTGGAATCTTGTTAGTTATTAACTTAAATTTGAATCTTCATCCCATTATATAGCTAAAAAATAAAAATAAAGCGGCCATTGCCAAAATAGGCACAGTTTTGGTCGCAGCAAGTCCCTGAGTGGTATCAAGCAAGGCCGTGCTCAATTTTCCAGCTAAGCTCTTCGAAATATCACTGCCAATATGACGGTGAGCCGCATTTCGCGAATCTGTGCATCCGGAGCCGACAGATTTTAGCGGGGCTTTGGCTCGTTCCATAACCGTGAGAAAGGTTTGACGGGCCATCGGCCAAGAATGTGGACCTTGCAACCGGTAAACGTATGGGACAACTGGGCCAAAAGCAACAGCCGTTGCTAGGCGAAAGTCCCGCCGCTTCAGGCAATCGATGACCGATGGTGGACTAGCTCCGAGAAGTTCAGCGAGATCGTCCATGAATGTCATCGCATCAACTTGAATTGTATGGCGTCGGGACGAGACATAGCGGGCTGCCATTGCGTCACGTGTTTGGATTATATCTGTTACCATCGCAGCTTCGGAAGGTAGTTGAATCTCTGAAATATCAAAGAAAATAAAGATAGCTACAGAAGTATGAATCTTGCATTGTGAAACGATTTTAAAATGATAGGTACTTGATGATTGTGGGGTAGCCGAACCAACTTACCTATTTTATTCACCATACCTAATACAGCTGCTCGCCACTCGTCCCTTTTGGTTATCACACGGGCCATGACATGAACTGTACCATCTCAGCAGTTTCAATGTTACGTAGATCAATAGTAATAGGAATTTTATTATAATATCGGAAAAATGCTAATAAGTGGAGCCGTCGTTAAGCGATTTTTTTTTGTATTTTTCCTGATTTGCCATAGTATATAATGCGAGCAGGGCCGGCGGAACCATTTTGTAAGTGGGGAGCTAATGCATACCCAAGATATAGATAATTTAGCTCCTGTGTTTGTAAAAAGAATCTGGACGCGCCGTTAAGCGATTTTTTTTGTATTTTTCCTGATTTGCCATAGTAATGCGAGTATGGGCGGTGGGACGATTTTATAAGTGGGGGAGCTAATGCATGCCCAAGATATAGATAATTTGGGTCTTTTCGGTTATCCCCCCCAGCCCGAATTTCGTCAATTTTAAAGATACAGATAAAATTTTGGTACCAATCGATTCAGCTCGATGAGCTGGTTCAGAAAATACCAATTTTACCCACATCCCTGACAAAATTTTTTTTTCGATTTTTTGAGGTCCCAATGGTCCCCCCTCGGGAACCCAAAAAATTTTTTCTTCAGAATATGGTCATATTGGGTATCATTCGACTCGGCTTGATGAGACAAGTCGATTAGTGTGTAATTTTTTGAAATCTACCCCACCGTTAGAAAGTTATGAGGGCCCAAGTAAGCTTTAGGGGCCGTACGTTATAACGTTAGAAAAAAGAACCGCTTAGAGCGGGGGGTTCGGGGGGCGGCAGCCCGCCCGACTTAGTCTTAGGCTTAGTGTATGTCTCATATAAGGGCCTCAGCTTAGGCGTAGTATACCCAGAACGGCATGGCCTGCAATTTATTTCTGCACCTTAGGGTTACTTGGGCCATCATAACTTTCCAACGGTGGGGTAGATTTCAAAAAATTACACACTAATCGACTTGTCTCATCAAGCCGAGTCGAATGATACCCAATTTCCATATTCTGAAGAAAAAATATTTGGGTTCCAAGGGACACCATTGGGACCTCAAAAAATCTAAAAAAAATTGTCAGGGATATGGGTAAAATTGGTATTTTCTGAACCAGCTCATCGAGCTGAATCGATTGGTACCAAAATTTTATCTGTACCTTTAAAATTGACGAAATTCGGTTTGGGGGGATAACCGAGTCGTTAAGCGAATTTTTTTTGTATTTTTCCTGATTTGCCATAGTAATGCGAGTATGGGCGGCGGAACGATTTTATAAGTGGGGAGCTAATGCATGCCCAAGATTTAGATAATTCAGCTCCTGTGTTTGTAAAAAGAATCTGGACCCGTCGTTAAGCGAATTTTTTTTTGTATTTTTCCTGATTTGCCATAGTAATGTGAGCAGGGGAGGCGGGACGATTTTATAAGTGGGAGAGCTAATGCATGCCCAAGATGTAGATAATTTAGCTCCTGTGTTTGTAAAAAGAATCTGGACCCGTCGTTAAGCGATTTCTTTTGTATTTTTCCTGATTTGCCATAGTAATGCGAGCAGGGGAGGCGGGACGATTTTATATGTGGGGTAGCTACAATTTGTATTAATAGCCCAGAATGTAATAAAACTCGATATTAACGTTTCTCCAATTTTTCACTATACATAATGTAAATGTTGTAAGTATATATAATACATATATATATATTAGCCATATATATAGTAGCAAATAAAGTAACTAGGCAAAAAAATTGTGAGCAGGCTATAATCAAAACAAAAAATTTTCCTAGTGTAACATTTTAATAATGTTTTAGTAGGTTCGTGGATTCGACAATACTAAGCCTTCCGCAGGCACAGGCGCAGCTCGTCGATGTTCGGGGAGGGGGCTCAGCCCCCCCCCGGCTCCGCCGGCTCTGAATGCGAGGATCTGGTGAGACAGCTAATAAAATATTATATTTGACATATATTTCCAAAGGTATTATTGCATTTTAATGGCGTACCGCGCCTAAGGTAGACTTACGTATATACATTGTAAAAATATTTACGTACGTTTTCCTATCATTTACAGTGTTTCTAATGATATTTTCTCGCCTGGTACAACTCGGTAAACAACTCAGAGATAATACTAGTAGTAATTCAACTTCATTCCACAAGGTTATCTGAAACGCCATTTCACAGATCACTTATATGGTGTTAACAGCTTGCCGAATACAGAAGTGATTCCGGGATACTTTTTCCAACCACTCCCTAAATTACGACCCCTTCATTGGTCTAAACTCTGACCCCGAGATTTTTTACAGAAGTTAACACTAATTTTCAACAAGCGTGATAGTGTTGCCACTGAAAATATTTTTACGATACTTTAGTTTTCAAGCTAAAGCTCAAATTTTAAGTCTTCCAAAAGTTGAGAACCACTCCACTTTGTAGGCGATATATAAAGTTAATTGAGTGAAGCTAAACATGGGGCATCCTGATAACGCAATGACACTGCTACCCGACGTACGTAATGATATATAAGATCCTAAATGTAACTGAGCTGGAACCACAATGCATACTTTTATGGCTGTCAAAACGCACTTAAAGGGCGCCTACATTGCAAAAATATTGAGTCGGTTCGTTTAGTCCTAAAAGCTAGAGTTAATACTGAATTTGAGCCATGTTCACTTTAGTAATATATATCAAAATATTCATTATATATACATGTCGAGTGTTATATATAAATAATTTTAACCTATAATTAGCGCAGCGCAAAATATATATATTCCCAACTGCATTTCGGAATGGCATAATGTAAATGCGATCATAGTTAGGCATTGGGATTTGCTGCAAAGGCTGTTATCATGGCCCACGTAACCCTGAGGGGCAATGTGTTATATCGCTAGAAAAAAGAACAGCGTAGGGGAATTCGGGTGCAACAGCCCTCCGACGTAGACTTAGTGCATCGAGAACGGTACTGACCGCATTTTATTTATACCCGTCAGGTTATGTTCGCCGTTATCCCTATCATATACGGAGTTTCAGGACGCGCAAAGGCAGATATATTCCAGTGGCAGGTCGAGCGTGAGTTCACTTTAACAACCTGGGTCTGGTAAAAACTGCACTGAGCTAAAAAAATTGTTCCAACTCTATATTGTGCAAAATTTATGCATAGCAAAATATGAATACAATTTTGCTAATTAAATTCTGGAATTGTTTCTGTATTCCATTGCACCTAAAATTCACTTTCAGCTGCGGAATAGCAAGAATCTATCATGGTTGACAGCAGTCGAATTCATCGTAATTACCTCAATGCTGCTGTTGGAGATGGCTCGTTGTCAGGACACGGTTTGTAAATGTTTGAAAATAAGATATAATATTTTAGTTAAAAACACACACATTAGGAATTGTCTAGTCTAGTTGAGAGCGGTTAATTTTTTAACACGTCTGAATTAATTTGTTTATTTTGCAAGGTTTGATAAACACAAGATTCCACCAAGGATGGAACCCGAACTGTACGGGTGACAGGGGAGTACGCACTCCACTGGGCTATATAGGAGATGGTGATCGGTTGCTTAAGAAACATCGCAAAGCTAACACAAAGCACGTGCAAATAGATATTATACCACAAACTCAGTTAACACAAAAGTGTTTACATTGTGAGCTTTCTACAATGAACGTTAAATGATTATCAACCATTAAGTGGGTGAAATTGTATCATCGTAACGATCGTCGGTACTTATCATTTCAATAAGGCCAAATTGCCAGTGCAAATTGTCGAATCAACAACGGAAAATAATCGCAAATCAATTACTGAAGATCGGGTCTATCTCGCAGATGCCTGGAACCACTGATTTCGATGCTTCCTAATCCCATCCAACGTTTATAGATGGGAATTTAGAAATCTTACACCATATCAGATTTCTCCTAAAACATACCGATCATCTAATATTTTAGACAACACTGAGTGCAAGGTGTAACACAAAGCATCCAGCCGTCAGACATAAGGCGGTAAAGTGGCAAAATTTCATTATTTTTGGTACCAAAATTTACCAAATTTTGCTCCGGAACCGTCGGGTTAATAAAATCTTTAACGTGGGGTTATAACTATGAACTCAAGCGTGTTCAAACACCATATAATCCAATCCTTTTTACTTCAACAAGAAAAACTTACTATGTAAAAAATTTCGAAACTTTAATTTTTTAAAGGATATTTTTAAATTTTGGCTCACAGCAGAAAGACCATAAATAAAGTTGTAGCTTTCGCTGAGAGGATAGAATTTTTAGATCCGATGCATCTGGCAAGACCTATAAACTTAAACGTTATGTGACCCCTAGTGGCCAAACTCAAAAAGTCTTCAATTCGTGTCGGTGGAGAGAAAATTTAGCTATGAAATCATGGGGGCAGCGCAGAAAACGAAACTAGATTCACAACTACATTCGCATCGTATAAAAACTGCGAAAATCCGTTAATCTGGCTAAAATTTATGCGATCTACACACGTATCAAAAAATTTTGTCAGAATTAAGTGTTGGGTTTCAATATATATGTCACGTATATATTATATATGTAAATAGTTCCTTAATATTTATACATGTAAATTACAAGGCATCAGCAAGTGGCAAAATCCCAAAACCTTCACGCGTATGAAAGGCACTGCGGAATGTCTTAAATGTAAAAAGAATATCTTAAAATATGGGCCCGAAAAAGTATATTAGCTTATTCATTTCTGTAGTTTTATCATTAAATAAATAAATAAAATAATTCTCTTATTTGCAGCAACAATGTTGTTAAGAAATAGAAAATGACAGGTCAATGCCCATACAAGTTTCTGTTTAGAACTCTTAGACAAATTCAGCTCGTTATAAAAAACTTAATGCTTTTCATTGCGTTGCCTAAAGCTCAAACTTCAGAGTTAACTAATATCGTGCGATACAATAATTTCACTTTTGAGAGTTCGGTTTAATAATTAAATACTCCATCAATTTTAGTAAAAGGCATAGAGCAAGTATGAGTTATGAGAATAAAAATTTAACATCAGT
Organism: Trileptium ribeirensis; assembly: GCA_030248225.1. NCBI lineage: Eukaryota > Metazoa > Nematoda > Enoplea > Enoplida > Thoracostomopsidae > Trileptium > Trileptium ribeirensis. Next base: position 31,732 of record JASANE010029587.1, read on the forward strand.
TTTAGAGTAAACTATAAGTGTCTGTTATCGGGAAAGAACTGTATTTCACTGAAATTATGAGCTACATTTGAGGCTAAACTGAGGTACGAGGTCTAATGGAAACAGACTTAAAATGACCCTTTAAGACACGAAATTACCCAAAATATTAGACTCTTCCGGTGTCTTATGATAGCAAAAATTCGACATTTCACTTTCCTGCAATTCCGTACAAATGATATGCAAAATCCTTAAACGAATTTTTAACATATCTCAATTTTGAGACATAATTGATTATCCCTCATTCACGGACAGAGAGGTTCAATAAACACTCACATAGACAAAAAAACCTCATTATATTTTTACAACTTCACTAAAATATGCCATTCCCGCATGCCTGAAAGCCGCTACTAATGTTTTAAAAATTGCACAAGGTAAAATGCCTAAAAATATATTTCAATTGCAGAAATTGGATCAAGTCTAGATTTAATAGCAATATCAGCAGTCGGTGATGATCGACTCAACTGATGAGTTATAACTAACCAACAATCTGGCAATGTGATCTGTAGTAAATGGTACAAAGCTAAACTACTGACGGCTGCTACAAAATTTCTAATTATTATAAATATATATATTAAACTGTTTGAAAAATAAGAAAAGGTAGCAATGTTCGCAAATAAATGGATTAAGATTAAACAAAATAATAAAACTTTAATTAAATATTTTAAAAACGATTCTGTAATGCTGGACTAAACTACCGGTGACCTCACTAACCATCCTATTTTGCAAAACCCGATGTGGAATCCGCATCCATTGTTACGGAACAAATAGAAAATTCAATTTGATCATTGCTAGGCATGACTTAGCAATTTGCAATTAACGATAGATGAATAAAATTTCACAGCTTTGAATTAGGATTCGTCTCTGTTCGCGAACAATTTTAATGTTACTGTGACAATCACAACGGTCCTATTATTTATGAATTAGTGTTCGTGAACAAAACATTTGTAAATTCAAATCCGGCAAATTTTGTTCGCGAACAGAAATGTCTTTTGTATCGACCGACTCGACAATGTCCATAGGTTCAGCGGAGTCATCTTAAGTTTAGTTCTGGATAGAGTATTCTAAGAAATTAGTGGATTAGTTGCTCTATCTGTTTTCACAAATATTTATGTTTTGTCTAAGATTTTCAGTGCACCAAGTTCCAGTACTGTTCGGAAGATTGTGTGGAACAAAGAGTTGAAGCGAAACTGGATAAATCAAAGCCCTGCCCGTATACTGGGTCGACAAAGTTTGGAGTCGATTGGCGCTACTGCTGTTGCCACGAGTTTGGGTCCAAATTTGAGCCATGTTAACTGCATTTAGGGGTCAAAATGTTACATCCGTAAAATTTATCAATTTCAAATTAAAACCGCAATAAAAATTCTTTGTTTATAACTTTTTTCAAATATTTTCTATAACGAAAACCTTGGAAGTTTAGCTCTGGAACAACATTCATGCATAGGTTTTTAACTCAGTATTTACCTTATTCTCTAAAGAAGTGTGTCACAGCAGTATAAACAGCAATTTGTCTGGATGATACAAACTAAGATCGAACATTAGCACACACATTTTATCATGCATTATTTAACAGAATATGGTTATTAAAATTGCCATTTACTTGATTCACCTGACCCTGGTATTGCACGGAGCACCCATATGAATGATGTGTCGCGATTTGTCACGACTGTCCGCAAGTAGGGCAATCACTTGGATCTGGTTATCGCAATATCCTGGTGAAGAGTGGATCAGTGTCCTTGATTATTTGTCGTTTCCACGTTGTTCTTGCGCGACGTCGCGGACATGATCAATCTGCTGCCGGTGCTGACACCAATCTCCGTGGCTACCGGTACGGACCCATAGAGAGGAAAATGTTCAACTAATCACATCTTGGATACCTCTGCCATATGAAACACGTGTTGCAAGTGACGTTGAAGGCCTACGTTGGAGACATGATCGCACATTGTAACATCAAGGATACGGCTTTTCTAATACTTTCGGTTGAGGTATAGCTGTGGTTCTCGTGGACCAAGTTTCAAAGCCATAGACCAATACGCCGACATTGTAAATATACGTTTTTCTCTGACAGTCACGGATTGCGTTTGCCTTAGTCGTCTGAGTGTATTGAAAGAAGCACTCAGAAGACTCCTTGGCTATTCTAGCTCCGATTTCGTGTTAAGTTGAACTTGTTCCTGTGAACACGCTTCCCAGGCACCAGAAATTGTCCACAATGATTACTTCAAAAACATTACGTAATCGATTTGTGACCGTTTGACACTTGAACTGGGAAAT
>JASANE010029588.1:0-11700 GCA_030248225.1 Trileptium ribeirensis
GAACGATTAAGTGCACTGTTGCGCTGAAACCGAATCGATTGAGCAACATTATATGTTACCGTATTCGTTCGTTCGTATTGCTAAGGGTCGGAACCACACCCCCCTCAAGCCACGAATATCGAACCTACCTGAAGGCTCTGCAAAAATCCTCGCAGCACATTAGTCCCCTCCCTCCTGCCGAGGCCATATGTCCCCTTCAAGTCGACGGACCTCCGACATCTGTTGAGCCTATATTCTGTTCAAATATGCTCCACGCAAGAAAACGTTGAAATTTATTTTTCATCACTAAATAAAATTATTCTGCTATAAGCTACACTATATGCTCCTTCCCTGGTTACCTACTTCCAAGTCAAAGTTGTATTTCTCATCGAAACCAGTGGGCTGACATTCCGCTGCTTTTTCACCATTCGTTGCGCACGGCGATGAGTGCTATATAGTGTGATTTTTCATCTCGGCACATAACAGTAAACGTTTATAAGTAAGCCTCTTTTCCAAGAAGCGGAGTTTATCGGCACACTTTAAGACGGGAATCAAGCAGAATTTTTTTGTTAGCCTCGACAACCACTAAAGTATGACAAAGTGTATCACAATACATATGATCTATGGTATTGCACCTCGAGGCGCTATGCTAAGCCAGTAACCACGTTGACAACTAAATAAGAGAGAAAACTACCAATTATGTATCAAAATAGCACAGGTAATCTTTTTCATGCTATAACTGGCGACTGATTCGCTGTATTTGGATTAAATTTTAACAAGGTGCGTACCACTAGTCTCTATATTACATCATCAATATTTTTTAAACGTCGTCCAAACTATGGAATAGATAAAGATAAGGACCCATGTGTTACCTTTAGGGGATCCTGTTTCCTGCGGGAAAATTATATTTTATGTAGATGTGTGTGTTAGATAAATAGACATACATAATTTTTTCCTAAATCATTGTTTTGAACGTGGTTTTTATATATTATTAACGAAAAAATAGGATTTTTGGAAACCGAAAATAGTGCAACTTTTGGGAAATAAAAGTCGGGAAACGGGAAAATCTGAAATTTTTCGGAAACAGAAAATTGGGTAACACTTGGGAAGGAAGTGTTTCAAGAGGGAAAATGGGGAAATTTTTCGGAAGCACAAAATTCTCGAATTTTTTGGGAAGAATAGGAAAACGGAAAAATCTAGAAATTTTTACAAACAGAAAATTTCGGAACTTTAGGCAAAGAAAATTCTGGAATTTTCGGGAAACGGGAAAATCTGAAATTTTTCGGGAACAGAAAATCTGGGAACGCTTGGAACGAAGAGTTGGAAAATGGGAAAATAGGGAAATTTTTCGGAAGCACAAAAATCTCGAATTTTTTGGGAAGAATAGGAAAACGCGAAAATCTAGAAATTCTTACAAACAAAAAATTCCGGAATTTTAGGCAAACAAAATTGGGAATTTTCGGGAAACGGAAAAAATAGGGTATTTTTGGAAACAGAAAATTCGATAAGTCATGCGAAGGAAAAGTCGGGAATCTTCTGGAAACAGTAAAATCGGGATTTTTGAAGATAGAAAATACGCGAATTTAGGATGGAAAAGTCAAAACTTTAGGGGAAACAGGAAATTTAGATTTTTTGGACAATTTTCTTCCCAAAAATTTCCGAGCTTGAACAAAATAAACCATTTTATGTGTGTATGTTTATATCAAAGACACACATCTACATAAAATAAATTTTTCGGCGGGAAATAGGATGACACCCAAAGTAACAGGGCAGACATAAGTATTTTGGACCAAAATTTGTAGGCAATTTTCATGTTGCGATTTATGGCTTTGTAATGCATGGCTCTGATTAGCTCGTTAGTACAATGTGCTTTTGCCGTTTCTCTCGATTTTCAGATGCGGCTATGAAATAAAGAGTAAAACATTACCATGACTGCATTAAACTTAGTCTTGCTGTTACAATTAGTATATGCAATGAAGTACCCGATTTGATTTAAAGTGTAACCATGAATGTTTTGCAGGCATTATGAGACAATCAAGATAACGTGTGTGCAGCGTGTCACACCATTGTCCCACAGTCAAGCGTGACTAAAGCCAATAATCCATTATTGTCACAGTTGACACTGAATGGACAATGACAGAGTGTCACTGCGGACAATTTAATTTATCCCGTGTAGTCGAGAGCGACTATATAAAAATTGTCAGTGAGTATCACCCGGGAATTCGTTTTGCATAAACTCAGTATTAAATTGGTTTTAATATAGCCACTAACGACTCCTGGGATAAATTAAATTGTCCGCTGTGACACTCTGTCATTGTGCATTGAGTGTCAAATGTGACTCTAACGGATTATTGACTATAGTCGCACCTGACTGTGGACAATAGTGTATCACGCTGCGCACACGTTATCTTGAATGTCTCATTAAACAAATTTATTATTTATTCGTTGTGATGTACTGTTGTACAACGGCTGGCCGGCATAATTTTTTGCGGGCCAACGGATCAACGGCTGGCCGACGGCCGATAGCCGGCGATTGGCAAAGGCTTTTCTTACTGCAATGCGAATTGAAATCTTTAACTCCAGCAGTTGTTCGACGACAAAGAGTGACGATTAAAGGTAGGGGAGGGGCTCACCAATTTCTGCGAGTGCTGTGTGATTGCAGTCGTATTTCGCTAGCTTGCTATGCAAGGAGCTTTATGTATCAGAACAATGGCGCTGTAAACCCTCCATGAACTTATCGTAGCGTTCCGAGTTCAATACCTTGTGGCGACATATATATACAACGTTCATCGATACTGGAAACGTAAATTGATTCAGGGTGTAAAGGAAGTATTCCTCGTAAAACTACTTCAGCATTCGTTCGAAGATTTGTTCGGTTGGCATGTGAAGGTTTTGCATAGGGCACAATACAACGTCTAAAGTGCAGAATACTACCACTAAGCAGAAATAGCTACACTGCACTTGCTATATTTAGTGCTGGGTGTTGACCGTGTTTGAGGCTTATCATTGAACATTGCCACATAATACATAAATAATGACCATTTAGTAAAATCTTATTATATGTATTACTTAAATATGACTATATTGCAATCCAAGACAACTTACTTGTTTGGTGGTTATTATCAATTACATATTCGGTAGACTGGTTTTGTTCAGTTTTACAGCAATAAGCCCACCACAACTGCTATAGATGCAAGTTTTGCACATGCTTTCTACTGGCTATTTATCAAACTAAAAAGCGACGTCAGACACAAAGTTCCCAGCATAACATCTAGTTTACCAAATTTCATATTACAGTATTTCTCTGATTACATAAAACTAACATAATGAATAAAGACATGATTACACATACATTCGCAACAACTCAAAATATTATATATCTGTAATAATCAGTGTTAAACTCAGTAAGCTAACAAAACTGGATTTGCAGGTGTTCAGATATTAACTAGAGCTTTTACCGAAGTACAATTTTTCTTATTGGCACTTGAGTGGTTTAATTTGGTTTGTAAAACACATGATGATGTCTTTTATGCCACGAATTTCATTACATGGAAAAATACTGAGATAAAATAACATGTATTTCACCAAATCTTTATTTGGAACTCACTGAATCTACTAAATTGTGTTTAGAGGCTCGAAGCGTTTATTTTAATCGTAAACTTACGTTTTTTGTCAAAAAAATTACTCAGCTTCATACTTTGCTAAAATTGGTAGACTGATATCATTATTTTAGCAAATTCAAATCAAAGATAATATGTTTAGGTTTTTGTAAAACTCTATCTAGGAAGCTTCGCTCTGCAGCTTAACTATAAGATATTGAATATATATATTGTTTGATGTGAATGCTCCATACTCTTCTATAGTTTCAGGATGTTCAATATAGTTCGGTATTTTTGTCACAGCTCAGGTTGTGGCAGTGTTTTGGGATTTTATCCGCCTGCACATGCTACATGTTTTGCAATATGCCTAAGTACTCAACGCGAACAACAAACTAATTACTCTAAATATATATGACTATGATGAGGTCTAATATTTAGTCACAGACGTTGTAGTCGCATCACCCGTCAAAAGTGGCGACCGAACTGCCCAGCGTGACTAGCAGTAAATTCAATTGTAGGAATTTATTAGCTCTTTGCAGTAAATCCGTCAAACTAAAATATGTGCATTGCAATTTACAAATTCGGCAACTTATATACACTTATAACAGCAATTGTATTATGCGATTTATTTTTTAAAGGCGGGTCTGGTTGCTGCAAGATCAATAGTTAATTTTAGGCGTTATCCGTATTATGACAAATCATTGAGCCTGACAATCGAATCTACCAGAAACGTCCAGTATAAGAATATCACGGTTATAATAAATAGTTTTGGTGCGTCAATTATGTAACATGTTCATAACTAATCTATAGGTGCGCGAGGTTCGTCCGCTCTGAATGGTAGACAGTTTCGGTGGGTGGAGGTCCTCGGGGAGGGGAGGTAAAATTTCTAAAAGAAGATAAAAGAGGATTCAGTCGCACCTAGTTTTTGTTATGATATTGATAGCTACCCAAATTCCGCAAACGAAAGCCGTAACATCGTTGCAACATTAACCCTTTATCTTATGAATTGATTTGAATTCCGACTACTGAAGAAACTGTTGCCGAAGCGACGAGTCGAACCTGAGCCATTTGCGCTAGAGCTGCGCTCGTTAACGGTTGGGCTATGATGATCCTGTTGTTTGGTTCGTTAACACTCCTTGAAGCTGGAGCGAATAACAACAAGCAATCAATCGTACGCTACACAGTGCAATGAGTCAATCTGTACGGTATCAAGTTTCTTCAGAGCAACAAAATGTATTACAGGTTTAATATAAAATATAGCGCAGGGTATGTATTGTTGAATCGTTTCAGACGTGGATGAATGCTACAAACCTGATGAGTATTATTAGTTTGAAATATAGATTCATTTCTGTTTGTTCCACATCAGCCCGGAAAAGAGATATTTGCATCGTAGAAATTGATGTTTGCACAGAGCTTATAGATTAGGTATATCTAAATCCAAGGGAATAGTATTAAACAAATTGTGAACTGCACAATGAATATAATTTACAAATGATTATCTCACGATAAGCATAGCGTCATGTTGACAGACGGTACAATTTGTTTCTAACAATGCTAGACAGTAGTGTCAAAGCCTCATTTTGCAATTCATTAACGTACTGTGTCTTAAAGTTTCAAACATAATAGTGTAATTATACAACCGAAGTATTGCTAAACTGCGTGCAATATATATTTATAAAGAGAAAACCCTTTGCCAAGGCCCATTCAGGCGACGTGATCAACAAAATGTACACGTCGCTGAAATATCTAAGTCTATCTGACTCGGATGTAACGCTAATTTGACGTTTAAATCGTCTCGGACAAATGAAAAGTTTGATTCAAGTCCAGGATAAAAACGAATAAAATGTTGCGTCGAACTATGAATACACTATTCTGAGAACTGAATCTATAATTATTCTTAAACAATAAAATTAATTTTATTTTTTTAAAATATGTATTATAATTTCCAGTTAATATGACATGAAAGTAAAGCTCATTTAATTAAAATTGGGTAAATCAATACAACCAGGGTTTATGATAAACTCTTGAAGAAGAGTGTGGCACACATGCTGCACTAAGTAATATCTATGCAGTGGAATAATGCGATCTATTTTTGCTGCATTTGCCTAACCTTTGGGGGCCACAAGGTTTCAACCTTAGTCTTACCACCTCTCCGGCCAAGCTTTCGTCCTGTCACCCAAGCGTTTATATTTTATTTATTTTCGTATTTAATTTTGGGCAAAAAATTAAAAAAAATATGTTTTATCTTTTGCTCAATTTGGAATATAAGTTATTGGAGAAAGGCGGGGCGAAACTTGGGGATAAAACAGAAGCGACAAACTTGCTCACCCCTAAAAGTGGGACAAATAGAGCAAAAATAGATCGGGTCGTCGCACAGCTTATATAACTTAGCGTGTCATGAGTGTCACATTCTTCTTGAATGGTGAATATTGAGCTCTTAATACACTTTTACAGTTTTGGAAATCTGGTTGATAAGTCAACTGAAAGCAACTAATCAACCAGACTCACAACATCGTATTACAAGATTAAAACTGAAAGCTAATCGTTCATTAATTTTTTCATTTCTTAAGATATGTCTTGATTGTAACACAGGCCATCAGGTCGTTACCGTTGGTAAAGCGGAGTTGAAATTTATAGTATTCCTATAAAACAATCAATTGTAATAAATTTGCTTTTACAATATAACGTGATATATTTGCGATGCATAAATATAAAATAGCTAAATTTAAGCGTAGGTTAAATGTCAATCATTACTTATTGGTATGTGAGCCGAAAGTGATATCAAAGTTCATCTTGCCAAATTATTGGTTAACTATCCAGAATGTTGTCCTACAACCGCTCACTGCGAGCTGTCCTTCTTTGAAGCAATAATGTTGCACCAAAAAATTTTCCAAATTGAACGTCTATTTTTATGCTTGAGTAATTAAAATTAGCAAAGCTGTAATTACTTATCCACTCTTTTTGGCATTTTATATTATGCATATTGCATGTTGATTAACATTTGTTGCAAACCTATAACTAGTAATCGATTTGACAACTATTACGACCTCACATTGAATGCGATCACAATTTGAACAACTACTCTCTTTTTCGAAATTTGTCCAAATTTTGCTTTCGGCACCGATAAAAACAGTCAATAAAATCAACTTGAGTGCCTCCAAGTTTTTTTGTGCACCAATAGTTATATATCTGATGCCATCGCAGTACAGCAATCCATTGCCTAATAAGAATCACTAGGATTTACATAATCATCATAAAAAAACCCTAAAGCAACTAACCCGTTTATCATTTTATATGTTATTGACCATGGTTATAGTCATATTGGTAATAGATATCGTTACTATAGGAGTAATTATTGAACTTATCTAGTTATTCAACTTACAAATTACATTAAGTAATGAAATGATACTATATAAATAGAATTTTTAGACCACTAAAAGTTATCTTAAAATTTGAAACTGATGACACGAAACAATTGTCTAAAAGAACTCACATCCCATATTTCATTGATACAACAATATAAACAACGCAAATAAAGTAGCAAAATGAGAAGAAATAATTAAAAAAGTTAAGATGAAGTAAAGAATATAAAAAAACATACATTCCCACCGACCAGAGCCAACAATTTAGCGATGATACTATTGCGAAGATCGATTTGTGAACTTTTCTTGTTTTCACCGCTCGGCGTTGGACAAATATCGGTTCCCAGATCTTCACATTTCAAAGTTCTGGAATAACCGTAACTGTGGTATTATTGAAACAAAAATGCAGTTGCAGAAAGTCGATTTACTAAAATATACGCCGAACAAAAATGCATTATCAAGCTGTGCATCAAGATTTTATTTGAATGTTTAAGGCAGCATACTACATGTGTTTGTAGAATAATTTTATTAGTATAAAATCTCACATATTTTAAGCCAATCACGAGAAATTTCCATATTATATACAAACCAAGTCTCGTTTTGTTAATATTTTATCACTTATTTTAACGCTCTGTTTAAAATAAACATGCCAAAGCTAGTGGAAATCACGAAAATTTTTTCGTTCGCTTCAACGAAAACAGTATCACAAAATATATTTTTATGGCAATTTTTGTTGGGGCCTATATTTGTGTAATGTAGTACTGAAATTCCTATTATCATATCCACAGAACCTTTAAATTGAGTAGATTTTTAGATTAACTCTGAAACCTTAAAGCGGTCTATTTGACAAATCCGAAGGGATCGTTTAGTAAAATTTAGCTTGTTCGGTATGTTTGGCTTTGAAAACATGATTTAATTCTTTACCTCACTTGCGTGATCTTGCTCTTTTTATTGCAAGGGACCGTTTTTATTGAAAGGAATTTTGGCTTGAGCGTTTAAATTAGAACTATTTATGGTAAATCGGTTATCGTGTGACGCAGCCGACCCCATAGTCACAATTGAGCTGGTAATGATAAGCTTACTATATATACTTAGCTGTTAGTTCATATAGTAGTACAAGGTGCGATTATTCACTGGATTAGTCGGCACTTTTGTTGGATATCAGTGTAAATTTCGTCGTAATATCTACCTAGTTGCGTTAGCCAACCCAAAACAGGAGAGTTAAAAGGAATAAACGATTACAAAACGAAAATTCGGTTTGAGGATATAGTAACTAATCGTTTTTATAAAAGATCTGGATCACAGTGTAAAAGACAAAGACCACGGTGGCTGAAATTGAACAAGGCCAACAGTTGACTAAGGTAAACCAAGCAAAGCTAAAAAGTCAAAATCAGTGTATTTAAAATTCGATAAAAAAATGAATATCAGGAGCATACAGAAACTGGTAGATTTTTAGGAATATCACTGTTTATGTAGACAACGTTTTTAATGATTTCAAGTGTAGTGGTGTATTTGGACTTTTTGAGTTTATTTGTTTGTTTATTTTTAGTTAACTAGTTTTTTTTATTTTCAAACAATACGAAGTATATCTCGCGATTATAAACAGGCTAAACAAGCTAAACCGAAATCAACTTCAATTAACCATAAAGCACTACAGATGAATGTAGCGCAAGGTGGAGTAACAGAAATAACACAAATCTGAACAATTTGAATGATCTCACCCACCCTTTTAGATTTATCCATAGTGAGTGGGATAACGTGTCAAAATTTGGTGAAAAATTACTTTGGTTCTGCGATAATATAGCTTCTCCCAATGCTGTCGTGTCAATTATTACATTATACGTATGTAAATGCTAGTTCATTTACCATTTGACCTACGTCATAACAGTCTCAATCTATAGAAATTTTCGGCTATTCTCCTGACATTCTGTTGTATAAATCTGATTTATATAGATTACCAGCAGCATTATAATTTTTGGTGAACAGTACACAAAATTATATTTTGTAAGACTAATTAATAAATTGGAAACTAATTTATGATAGCTTTAAAAATCTTCTCATCTCAAAACACGCCATCAGAAATTTTTTTGGAATGTCGCAGTGATACTTGATTTTTTGAAAATGTTCCAAATTAACCTTTTTCTCGGGAAAATTTTGGCTATAATTTCGTCAGTCATTTTGATCAAAAATTTCACATTGTTCACTTCTCAATTGGTATTTAAATTTTAAAGTATTCAAAAAATTTTAAAGTGCGCAACGATACCTATCAATAGTCTGAGCATGATAGATCAACGAAGTATAGTAGCGAGTAAGAAGGTTTCTTTGTGAACTTACATTTTGAAAGGAATCGGGATCTTGTGAAACCCACAGTTGCCGAGGATGCTTCCAAAGAAGTCCACTTGAGGTATTGAAAGCTAAAATACAGCATTATTTACAATAAAATTAGATGGCTACGATTCAAATGATAAGAGATCCACGATCGTTAATGTAATATATAGGTGTATTATAGGAATATAGCAAACTAGCCCTTTCCCGCCTCGATTCGCCCATTTGGTATCATCGTTCGTTGCAGCGTCATGCGCTAATAGAGTCAGTCATGCGGCGTGTGCTTCCACATAATTTCATATCCATGGCGACGTCATGCGCTAACACAGGCTGTCATGCCGCGTGCGCTTCCACACGGGTTCTTATTCGTTGCCGCGTCATGCCCTAACGGTGTCTTCCATGCGGCGTGCGCTTCCACATGGGTTCTTATTCGTTGCGGCGTCATGTGCTAATGGAGTCTGTCATGCGGCGTGCGCTTCCACATAATTTCATATCCATGGCGACGTCATGCGCTAACACAGGCTGTCATGCCGCGTGCGCTTCCACACGGGTTCTTATTCGTTGCCGCGTGATGCCCTAACGGTGTCTTCCATGCGGCGTGCGCTTCCACATGGGTTCTTATTCGTTGCGGCGTCATGCGCTAATGGAGTCTGTCATGCGGCGTGCGCTTCCACATAATTTCATATCCATGGCGACGTCATGCGCTAACACAGGCTGTCATGCCGCGTGCGCTTCCACACGGGTTCTTATTCGTTGCCGCGTCATGCTCTAACGGTGTCTTCCATGCGGCGTGGGCTTCCACATGGGTTGTTATTCGTTGCGGGGTCATGCGCTAACGGAGTCTGTCATGAGCCGTGCGCTTCCACGTGGATTTTTATTTGCTCGCTTTGACAGGCTATTTAATGTCTAATAAAACGCTTTCTGCAGGAAAATCTGTTCAATATTACACTTAATTTATGCTTGAGAAGGTTATGAATACAGCAAACAACGCCTATAAAAAGTAAAAGCATGGAGGCATGTATTAAACATGACTCCATAGAGTTATTTAACTAACATTGTATCAAGTTTAAATTAATGATTTAATCTGTAACTTGTTCTCAGAATTTTTGCCAAATCGGTCAGTCAATTCTAATATTATAAAACATTATTACATTTGCATATGTTTTCTTAAAATGGGTGTGTTTAGCCATTGTTTCTTCAGATTGGAAGTTACCGGATGTGTTCCCAATAATATTATATTGCAAAACATAGGCATAGGTCACAAAAGAATACTTTACTATAAAATTTTGGCCTAAATCGGCAAAATTAATCTGAATATTTTACATTGATTGAGACATGCTGCAACATCGTCCTCTTTCAATAAAAAATATTTTTAGTTTGGTACAAGCAGACGGATTTTATTCAACTATTTGATTGCACATGTGGTTTACTTAACCCTTTCATTCTAATATTGGCACATTCGATGCAGCATACATTGCGTAGCAAGTCAGTTGCCGAGTTTGTTGTTCGCCGTGCGTTTGTACGTGCTTTGTTGTTCGTTCGCGTTGTGAGGTTTCTTGAGGAACCGAGCAACAGCTCCAAAATACCGTAGTGGTTCGTGTACAAGACTTGCATCCGAGCGATCTAGTTTCATTCTGCAGTCGGAGCAAAAGATTGTTCAAGATTGTACAAGTTACGCGTTGATTTAAGATTGAAAGGGTTAGTCTAGTAATAGTTTCTGCTCAGTTATTGTATGCCACAATCTGTGTAAATTCTACTGTAACTACATCTCTTTCAACCAAGTAGTGGTTAAATCAATTTTCACTCAAATTTAAAACATTAGCTAAAATACATATAGTAATAATACGAGTAGAATATACAGTTGGACAGGATAGTACACTATTTTGAACTCCTTTGCTAATCGGTGCTGTTCCACTTTCAGCCGAGGCAGCTCTAGTGTGGTCCTATGCTAAACAGGTGACAAAAACCGTTTGATGTTCATTAGCAACGTTTAAAATTCACTTGTCATGTGGTATATAGTAATAATCTGCACTCCATTCCTATTGTATTCGACGTAATTATAAAAAAGTAGACAGTCCTGCCGTAGGTGTGGCGCAGTTGTACCTGTCAAGGATTGTGTAGGGGAGGGTGTGTGCGGTGTCTTAGGCGCCTATGTGCCCGGCTCCTGTGGCGCTGTCAGGGTGGGTTGAATTAACTGACTGTCCCATTAAATGTATGCTATTACTATTTTGACATTGTTCCAAGCTGACGGACTAAATACTCTGTTAATTATTCATTCGTTTTTCAAACACATTTTATTGTCTCCATATTAATGGCATATTTATAACTTAGTTATTAAGTTCCAATGTCTTTTTATCATTTTACCTTTTTGTTCAATGCTATTTTAGCAGTTGGGAATTCGGTGACCGCATTTATTTAGCAATACTAATGGTAAT